>JANHGC010002043.1:317985-328612 GCA_027560395.1 Boaedon fuliginosus
TTCATGGATGTGTGTTAGTAGATAGAAGCATACACATAGATTGATACATAAGCATGCAAAGATACATAATGATATAAAATTGTTCAGAAATAATAGATAACCACTATGTCAGTGGTGTGACCCTTTGACATGTGTGCCAGAAGTGACACACAGGGCAATCCTTCCGGGCATGCATGCTGCCATTGAAGTGGGCCCTCCCACTCACCCCTGCTCTATGGCGGTCTATATTCTGTGTTTCAGTCTGGAGTGGTGTGCATCTGCACAGGGGGCGGGGAGCGTGTGCATGGGTGTGGGAGCGCTACCCCTGCGCATGCATGCACAACTCCAGAGCCAAAACACAGCTGATCCAACCATCAGCTGTGTTTCAAAACAAGGCAAAGGAAAGAGTGTGGGAGCGCGGGGTGGGGCTGGGGGGTTGCATGTGTGCACATACACTCATGGAAAGATGCAGGAGCACACAACCACACACACACGCTCACGGACTTCCAGCGCGCAAAGTAACAAAAGATTTGCCACCACTGCACTATGTTATGCTGTACAGTGATTGGACTATCTATCTATATAAAATAGACTCTGTATGTGTGTGTGTGCATGTGCATGTGCGCTGTATACACTCTTCAATGGCTGGAGCAATTTCAACCAAACCTGGCATACAGATAACCAGCAACAAATATTATGGGGGTCACACATGCAATCGGGGGGGGCTGTGCCCCCTAAAAAGAGTGACAAAGTGCCGACCCCTACACAGTGGTGATACTGCCGACGCCTTCACAATATACAAGGGGCACCAGAGAGCAGCGTGACGCCACACGTGGTGCATCTGTAGTACAGGCCAGCGATATTTTGAACTGAAGGCAGGGATGGGTTTCTCCCGGTTCGATGGTTACCTGCTTTATGGATGCGCTTCCGATTCAGCTGTCAAAAGTGCGCTGCACGGGATCGCCTTCAAAATCTTCGTAGTATTCTGAAAATACTTTGATTCACAGCTGTTGGATCAGAATGTTTTCAGAATACCACGAAGATTTTGAAGGCGATCCCACGCAGAGCGCTTTTGACCGCCGAATCAGAAGCTTGTCCACAAAGCGGGTAACCAGTGAACTGGGAGAAACCCATCCCTGACTGGAGGGACCAGCCGTCAGGCAGCAGCAGGAGTGGCGGGATGAGGTTAAGCCGTGTGGGACTGAGTCGCGATGGAGGAGGCAGTGGCGGAGACAGGACGAGGTTAGGCCGGGTGGGGCCCAGCAGTGATGGAGGAGGTAGCAGCGGAGGAGGCGGGACAAGGTTAGGCCGAATGGGGGCGAGGGAGGAGGAGGAGGAGGCGGTGGATGACTACATTCGGGCGAAGCCGGGTAAGCAGCTAGTATTAGATATGACAAATCCCAGCAAGTCATGTTTCAGTCCAGTACTAACCCTATGGAAAAAAACACATCAATGTGTCGTTTACAACGTGAAATTCTGACAAAATTACCTTAAATGTGAAGTAACAAATATAACACATTTCAGTTCAATTAAGAACCAACATTCACTTTTGGGTTTAGCTATATATAATATATTGCACTAAATTTTAACATGGTGTATCATTTTTTTTGTTTAGCATATTACATGAATACCAATTACCAAACTTTATAAAACATGATTTGTTGATTATTCTGTTGTCACATCCATTCAGTTGTGATCTACAAAATAAGCATTCACCACATACTTAATTTGTTTAGTAACTGAAGCATGTTTTATTGGTTTGCTTAATTTTTAGGCTGTTGGGCATATCATTGTGTGTGGGCTTATTTAGTGGATTTTCATAGTAGTATACCAATCTTACATTGAATAAAGACATACTGAAATAGTGGGGTTTAATGTTGAGTTGACATTATTGCTTATGTTTAAAAAAGAAACCCAGCAAGGAAAAACATTTTAAATGTTTCTGAATTCATAATTTGATCATTTTTAAATAGTTATGCTTCATATGTAAACCTAAACTAGCTTTTGATTTTGTTTTATTTTAATCTGAAACCTGATATCTTTAAACTATTACATGTTCTCTTTAAAGTTCAGGTTTTTTTATTTCTGATGTTAACAAAAATTGTGATTTTTAACTCTGTTTTTATAAAGGAATATAATCGTAAATTAATGCCTCCTTAAGGAATGCCAGATATCTTCATATGACTATTTTATTACTCTATTGATTTTCGCCTTTCTACTATAGTATTTCCATTTTTGATGTCTCATTTATTTTTTGTAATTTTCATATATTGAAAGTCACAGTCTGAAAGGGTGGGTTCTGCTAAAACAACAGGATAACCAGATGCTTCTAGAGGAGCACATACCATGCCTTGGCCTTAGTGAAAAACAACTGGACAAGTTAGTATTCATTAGAAAATAATGTATGCAGTTAGAAATGGAGCCCAGAAAGGAATCTTTTGCTGCATAAGGGTCTGGCTTAAATTTACCTTAATTAAAATGTGGATAAATGTCCTGAGTCAACTGGTGAATAAATAGAATATTTGAAAGCAGTAAAACGAGTTTCTATTATGAAAGAAGAGAGCAGTCTGTCCTCCCTTTGCTCTGATATTCTAGAGGTGAAAAATACTGCTTTATTTTACAGTCTTTTCTTTTTGAAATCCTCTGGCCAACCTTGAGTAGTGTGTCCTTCCTTTCTTTCTTCATGAGCAGATACAATATAATACAAGTATTCCTCGATTTACGATCACAGTTGAGCCACAAACCAAATTTGTTGCTAAGTGACAAATTTGTTAACTGAGTTTTGCCCCATTTGATGACTTTTCTTTCCACAGTTGTTAAGTGAATCATTGCATGTTAAACTAGTAACGCGGTTGTTAAGTGAATCTGGCATTCCAATTGACTTTGCTTATGAGAAGGTTGCAAAAGTTGATCACATGACCCTGAAACACTGCAACCATCCTAAATATGAGGCAGTTGTCAACCATCTGAATGTAAATCACATAACCATGGGGATGCTCGTATGTGTGAAAAATGGTCATAAGTCACTTTTTTCAGTGTCATTGTAAATTTGAACAATCACTAAATGAACTGTTTTAAATCGAGAACTACTTGTACTGTATAGGCAAGATTCCATACACATACACTGAACACTAAATTAGCAGAGATCCATTTGGGATAGAAAAAGGCTACAAAGTGTTATATTCTTTTTTCTAACAATGGTGTGAAAAAACATTTTATTCTTCACGGAAAACGTGAGATGGAGAGACCGAAAACAAACCATATCTGTTCATTCTAGTACAAAGAAAAAAGACTTAAATTGCTGCATGCTTGCTGTTATAATTTCTTTTGACTGAGGAAAAATATTTTTTCCTATTTCTTCTAGTCAATATTGATGTATATTAGTGTGTACACACATGCGTTGATTGTGAGATCCTTACATGTGGGCCTTTGTACTTATGACAGGCAAGTTTGCATGTAGGTTAAGTCATGCTTACTTTAGCAGGCATGGCTTCCACATGTAAGTTTTGTTTTCTGAAAACAATGTTTTGAAAAAGAAACGTCTATTTAATACCTAGATATTGCAGCAGCCTGAAAGATTCAACTTTATTAAGAAAAAAAGAGGTTGAATCACTACGGATTACTAATAGCAAACTTGGCTTAGCAAATCAAGGTTCAGATCCTTCAGCAGACAGGAATTTATTTAGTGTCAGCAAAACTTGCAATAGCCTGTTCTTGAAAGACTGGTTGAGAAACCCTGGAGCAGAATCCCAGTTTCTGTAAGCATTCAAGAAAAAAAAATTGTAGGGTGTGACTTTCTTCTTAATCTGTATTTTAATATTCAGTTTGCCTCTCTTATGCCATTGTATAGATTATGTAGATTGTGTTCCTCCCGCTCAGTATGATCACTGCGGTTCATCTTGCTTAGGATTTTATCACTACTCTACTGGGTGCCAAGTGAGATCTAAAATCATTTGCATGAACAATTTAAGAGTAATGTTTTTCATATTTATCTATTAAAAAACAATACTGTATACTGCAGTGAATATAAAGCATTCAAGAAGGTAATTAGTCA
The DNA here is from genome assembly GCA_027560395.1 of Boaedon fuliginosus. Classification (NCBI taxonomy): domain Eukaryota; kingdom Metazoa; phylum Chordata; class Lepidosauria; order Squamata; family Lamprophiidae; genus Boaedon; species Boaedon fuliginosus. Next base: position 322,019 of record JANHGC010002043.1, read on the forward strand.
ATTGATGCTTGGTTTCAGATGTTTAGCACAAAGGACACAAACTTCCTGATTTTTGTTTGATCAGTCAAAACCTTGGTAGAATTTTCTGAGTCATAAATACAAAACAGCATTTTCACAAACAAGGCCTTAGCCTATACTAGCATTATCAGATGGGGGATGGAGTTAATGGGCTTAAACTATTTAAGTGTTTTGCCTTTCTATGATGTGGTGGGAGGAGCAGGAGTGTATAAAGGGCAGAGAGTTTCATGTAAGGAGGACTGAGGAAATAATTTTATCTCTAAACAAATTAGAAAAACCTTTACGCCTTAAAAAAATACGATTTTTCTAGAAGTTACTAAAACAATTATTCTTCACTTCTTATTTGTTCATAGACAGGTGAAAATTACTACCATCCCAGCTCAGGAATGTATTTTGTTTTTCTTTCTTGACTACTGCCAGTTTTCCCTATGATTAGCAGCCTAGGTGGATTTCTGTCCTCTTGTACAGAAAGGCTGAGAAGCTGCAAAAGCTGGTAAGGAGATGAGCAAAGCATAACTTAGCCCAGATGGTATGTGGGAAAGACCTTGGGGAACAGGGTGAAAAAGATAGAACATAGAATAATAGGATTGGAAGGGATCTTAAAGGTCTTTTGGTCCAACTCCCTGTTCAAGCAGAAGACTCTACACCATTCTGGACAAATGGCTGTCAAATCTCTTATTGAAAACCTCCAGTGATGGAGCACCCACACTTTTGGAGGCAAGCCATTCCACTGATGAATTGTTTTCACTGTCAGGAAATTTCTCCTTAGTTCTAGGTTGGATCTCTGTTTAATGTTCTTCCATTTGTTACTTTTTGTCCTTCCCCCAAGTGCTTTGGAGAATAGTCGACCCACTCTTTGTGGCAGCCCATAAGTACTGGAAGACTGCTATCATATCACCCAGTCCTTCTCTTCGTTAGATTAGGCATACCTAGTTCCCTCAGTCATTGATTGTATGTTTTAGCCTACAGACCTCTTGTTATCTTCATTATTCTTCTCTAAATGCTTTCTACGGTCTCAGCATCTTTTATAAAACATAGCAACCAGAACTGTATGCAGTATTCCAAGTGTGGCCTCACTAGTGCAGTATAAAGTGGTATTATCACTTCTTGTGATCTGGATGCTATTCTTCTGTTGATCCAACCTAGGACTGTATTAGTTTTTTTTAGCAGCGGCAGCACACTGCTGCCTCATACCTAAATTATGGTCTACTACAGGGCTTTCAAACTGGATTTCTTTGGGGGCCGGATCAGCATTGTAGTTCTCCTCTGCGGGCTGGCAAGTGGGGTGGCAGGGAGCAGGTGAGAGATTGGACGAATGCCTCCTGCAGCACTTTACTGGCCAAAATGGGGCATGGGGGCCATGCGGCCCGTTTTTGCCCCATTTTTCGCCCCCATTTTCACCGACAGAGGCACCGCAGGCCAGTCCTTTGATATTCCCAGGCCAGCCCCATGGGCCAGATTTAAACACCCTGCGGGCCGGATTCAGCCCACAGGCCTTGAGTTTGACACCCCTGGTCTACTAGGTCTCACAGTTACTGTTGTAAGCTAAGTACCACCTATTCTGTAGCTGTGTGTTTGGTTTTTCCTGTCTGTGTATTGGACCTTACTTTTCTCATTACTGAGTTGCATTTTGTTGGATACCAGTGTTCAATCTGTCATGATTCTTCTGAATCTCGAGACTGTCTTATAAAATTTTAGCTATTCCTCCCAACTTGGTGTCATCTGCAAATTTGATCAGTTCTATTTCTACACCCTCATCTAGATAATATATGAAAATGCTGAAGAGTACTGGAGTTAAGGCAGAACCTTGAGGTACCCCATATCATGTTTCAGTCTATATAGAAGTAGTTCCATTGAGGACAACATGCTGAGTGAGGTTGGCCAGCCAGTTGGAAATCTGTCTGGTGGTTGTATTGTCTATCCAACTTTGTACTATTATACCAAGAAGTAGACTGTAAACTTTGTCAGATGCTTTACTGAAGTCTAAGTAAACTATGTTCCACAGCAGTTATTTAGTCACTTTGTCAAAGAAGGAAATAAGCTTTCTCTGACGTGATCTGGCTTCTAGTAATTGTCTTGTTCATTACTAGGTATTCATAAATGTGTGCTTGATTACATTTTCCAGAATTTTCCTAGATACTGATTTCAGGGTGACTGATCTGTAGTTTCCCAGATGCACTTTCCCCCCTTATTTGTAGATTGAAACCACATCAGCTCTTCCAGTCCTTTGGTAGTTCTCCCATGTTCCAGGGGCTTTGAAAGATTTTGTTCAGTAGTTCCAAGATCACGTCTGCAAGTCCTTCAGAACCTTGGGATGTAATCCATCTGCTCCTTAGAAATGCTGCTTCTACAGCTGCATAGTAGGAAGGGCAAGAGGCTCAAAAGGAACCCTTACTAAGTTCTCAGGCTGTAATTTACATTACTTGGGAAAACTGTGTTGACTAGCAGTGTGTTGGAAGTGAGAATTTATTAAAGCAAGAGTGGGCAACTTACAGCCTGTAGGCCAGATCTGATTTACCACCCAAAATAGAACACAGAATAACAGAGTTGGAGGGGATCTTGGAGGTCTTCTAGTCAAACCCCTGCTCAAGCAGCAAACCCTATGCCATTCCAGACAAATGGCTGTCAAATTTCTTCTTATAAGCCTTCAGTGATGGAGCACCCGCAACCTCTGAAGGCAAGCCATTCCACTGGTTAATTGTTCTCACCATTAGAAAATTTCGCCTTAGTTCTAGGTTGCGTCTCTCCTTGATTAGTTTCCATCAGTTGTTTCTTGCCTTGCCTTCAGGTGCTTTGGAAAATGGGTTGATCCTCGCTTCTTTGTGGCAACTCTTCAGATATTGGTACACTGCTATTACATCACCCCTAGTCCTTCTTTTCACTAGACTAGACATACCCAATTCCTGCAATCGTTCTTCATATGTTTTAGCCTCCACTCCCCTAATCTATCTTTGTTGCTCTTCTCTGCTCTCTTTTCAGTATCTCAACAATATGTCTGTAATTCCAAAAACAAAATATACAGAGCCCAAGATGGGTCAAAAAAAGAATTCAAGTTTGTAATTCTATCTCAGCCTGATGTAGAACCATACTATTTTAATAAAATGTAACCATTTGGATGGTGCTATGACCCGTATATAAATATCACTGTTTGCCCTTCTAAGACATTCTATTGCTTTTTTTAAAAAATCCATTTAGGATTTTCTAAAAAGGTATCAAAACATGACAATTTTTAATTTTCAGGATATTTTTATTAAAGATTTTTGAGAACAGGGAAAGGAAAGTTACAGATGCATGGAATGGGAGTGGAACATTTTGCTGTTATTTGGCCATGTAAAATTAAAGTTATGTTTTTCCCTTTCTTACTCCTGTAGTTGGCCTGTTGCTGTGGTACTGCTGCATGTTCCCTTTGCTGCAGTTGTTGCCCAAAGATAAAACAATCAACCAGCACCCGCTTTATGTATGCCTTGTACTTCATCTTGGTGGCTCTCATCTCTTGCATCATGATGTCAGAAACTGTAGCAAAACAAATGAAAGAACATGTAAGTAAAAGCATTTAATTCCTGGGGATCCAAGGAGAAAAAAGAGAGGTGCTGGATTAAGTTCTTGAGTGAAAAGAAGATATTTTTGAAATTTGAAGGAAACTTACAGAATGAACCACTTTATATTAGACTTAGTAATCTAAAATTTTGGAATGCATAATGAGGAATACTGAACTGTTCTCATAATTTATGTTGTACTTTACAACAATTTCACATAGGTATGTATGTGTGTGTGTGAACATACATTCATATGCAATTATAATAAACTTTCAGACATTTTGAAAGACCCCAAACTGTGTGTAGTTCAACAGTGCCAAATATTTCATCCTGTGTTTCACTTTGAAAGTTGAGGTATAGGAAGAGCCATACAATGGATAACTGTTTCCTCAAAGACAAAAAAATTATGCCCTCTGAAATTTGAGTGCTTGGCTGCTTTGAATGAGAGGATGCAAATGAATCCTTTCTTGGAACTCTTGTCTGTTTTCCATTCCTCTAAGATTGTAGTAATTTAGTTTCTGCTCCACTGATTATTTTTTGAAGTAGTCTCCTCTAAGTCAAGCTCTATTGCTTTATTTATTTAAAGCATTTATATAGCTACCCAATCAACAATATATAATTTATATTGAATTCCCAATCAGCTTCCAATCAACAATTAAAATAACTTCAATACAGTAAGTCCTTGTTTTATAAATAGTTCCTTACCAACTGGTTCAACATTATGGCGGACAACCGCCAAGCTATTTATGTCCTAGTTCCAAAGTTATAGCCACTGTAATTACTCCTCCCTCTTCCACCCATTGTTTACCTTTACAACTGACCACAAATGCTGCACACAATTCCCAATCTCCCTCAATCCTCCACCAGGTTCTTGCAGGAGGATTTCTCCTTAGCAACTGAAACTGAATATTCAAAGGTTTATATGGATCCCATTGCTAAATACGTTGCATCTCTTCTAGAAGCAATGGATAGGTTTTCCTACAGTCAGTATTTACTAAAATTGCCGCAGTAGTTTTTCTGTAAAAAATTGGGAGCCAAGCTGACCAGATTGTGTAAACAGCCTTGTGCGTAAATGTTGCTGGTAAAGCAGTGTGCTATTGATTTCGCATGATGAGTAGCATAGTCTCAGCATAGATGAGTGCTTGTCGTTTTTTAATTTAATTTTACTGTGTTAATTTTGAATGTTTGGTTTTATGCTGTCTTCCCATGCTGCATATCCAGCATTGGGGGAGATGACATTTGATGATAATATAATTTTTATAGTTAGTGTATTTTCTCACTTTAGTGCTGAGAAATACTGTTTGCAGCATTAGAGGCTGTATGTAGCCAGGATTTTGAAAAGATCTCCGGCAAGCCTTCCTGGCAGTTCATAGGGCAGAGAGATTAAGCAAAGAAAGGTGTGTGAGAGAGAGAGAGTGGGGGGAGGGGAGGGGGGAGTATAGAATAAACTGAAATAGGTTTCAGTCTCCTCCCTTGTCCTCCCTGACCTTCTCATGAGAGAAATGAGAATTTTGCTCTTGATCTTAAACGTGGTATTACCATGGTACGATTCTGTATCTGAAAAAGATTGATAAAGCAATAGCTAGGTTCCTGATTTATCATGCTGAAAAAGTTTTTCCAGACATTATTAAAACAGTTTAGAGAAGTGTACTTTTTCAAATCCAGAAGTTGCTAATATTGGCTAAGTGGAAATGCATCTAGATTTTGCCTTTCCATCCAGTCTTTTTAAAATGTTCATTTCATCCCTTAAATTTTTCTTCATTGTGCTCTTTAATGTTGTAATTACCTTAATACTTAACATGAAATCATTTGAGCTATTAGTAGCCACACATAATTTTGAAAATTGTGAATGAAAGTACCCATGATTTTGTTTCCCTGATTAATAAAGCGTTTAATAAAGCATGCCGACTGAGGAATTCTGGAAGTTGAAGTCAACACATCTTCAGATTGCTAAGTTTTAGAAACAGTGGACTAAACTCACCCTCTGAGCCTCATGACTGAATGTGTTCTCTCACCCTCATCTGACACATTAACCATTACAATTTACTGTGCTGGCTCTCTGCTCACAGAACTTCTTTTACATTGGGGTAGGGAGGAGGTGTAGTCAAAGTTTGGATCTGCTGCCCTAAATAAAAAAACCTAAGTACTAAATACTTCTAATTTACAACATTACATTTCATTCTATGATGCTATGATAAACTGGCTATAACACCTACATTTTGTTAGTTTACACTTAGTTTAAGTTAAATTTATGTTCTGTGTTATTTTTCTCTAGACCCTGCAAACAAAATTTAAACATGGAAAAATGTTTTGAGCTTGGAAGGGTTCTCTCTGTTTATAGCCAAAAAAGAAAGGAAAGGAAAAAACCCAGCTATGTTAATGTTCAGCTCAGTTGCTACTTTCAGAACTCCCTGCCTATGAGGATATAGAGAAGTTTTTATTTTAACTGTAAATGGGTGTGTGTGAATGTATGTCTGCATATTTCTCTATCAGTACATTCATTTATAGACCATTCCATTTGTGAGAGGTGGGTACAAATTTTCATCGGAGGCACAGCCCTAGGATGTAACCAAGGACATGGAAATGTGCTTTTAAGGTGTTTTCTGTGTGTAGTTGCAAATTAGTGTGGTGAGCTTGAGGCCAAAATGGGTGACTTGTTGATCTTTTTCTGTGGAATAAAGTGTGGCCTCAAAAGCAAATATTTAAGCAAGTGAGAAGAGGGCTGGAATTTTCCCACTTTTCTGCCATTTTACTTCTGTAATCTTTTAAAGGCCTTCTACGCATTCAAAGAACATTGAGAAATAATCCTTTGCAAGTAGTCCTTATTTAACAATGGTAATTAGGACTGGAATTTCTGTTGCTAAGCAGTGCAGTTGCAAAATGCACCATCATCAGGGATGGGTTCCTACCGGTTCGCGGGTTATCCGCCTTGTGGGCGCGCTTCCCGATCGGCTGTCAAAAGCTGCGCAGCTGTTGGATCAGAGTGCTTGCAGGACACCACGAAGATTGCGAAGTCGATCCCGCGCAGCACACTTTTGAC
>JANHGC010002043.1:330355-348573 GCA_027560395.1 Boaedon fuliginosus
CGCGAGGCCTCCCACCCCCGCGTAAGCCGAAACACGGCTGATGAAACGATCCGACAATCAGCTGTGCTTCCACAAAGGTATGAGAGACCACCAAGGACTTTGGGCGGGTGGGCCCACTTCAACAATGGCGCGGATGACCGGAAGCATGGCTCGGTGTGCCATTTCCGGCACGCATGCCATAGGTTCGCCAACAAAGGCATACAGTACGTTAATCCTCCTCCTCCTTTAGATAATGGTTCAGATGGTAGTACTTTGTCATTAAATGTGAAAATATTAAATCTGTGAACATAGATAATTCCAGCTGCAAAAATATAGCCTCATTCTTTATCTTGGGCCAAACAACCAAGAAAATAGCAGAAAAAGCTGGATGCTGCAGTTAACAATACAGTGTAGCATTGTACACGAACTCAAAAAACAAAGCCAATGTAAAATTTTATTTCATAATTTTGTTTTACCTAATTAAACCATTCTTAGATTAAAATAACTTTTTTACAATAGGACATCACTTTTTCCTAGTTGTTTTTCAGTAACAAATCTTGTACAATTCAAATGGGGCCATACAATAAAAGGCCAACTGTACAAGGAATTAAAAGCCAGCTTCTTGTTTGCACTGGGAAGGACATGGGAAGTGGGGGAGAGGCTGAATGGAAGACACTGCAGTGCAGAAGGGAGATAAGGCTAAGAATCTCTTGAAGGGGAAGTTGATCTTTTTCAGCTTAAATTCCTCCCCCTTTCCAAAAGTGTGTCCTACCTTAGCAAAGAAGCTGCAACAGATTCTGTCTGGGAAAGAGTATTTTAAAGTTTAAATGTTCCTCAAATGAAATAACCTGTCACCACAATGCTCATTGTGCAGCTGAACCAATATAGCTTGCAGAAATTAAACTTTCAATTAGTTCCTGATGTATAACAATTGAAGCTGCATTTGCTTTTCTAATGCGGTAGGCCAGCAGCCACTTAAACTTTCTAGCAGTTTAGTCTTCAGTTTGATGACATTTACTATGCAAATTTGAGATTTCTTGCAGAGCTTCCATTTTGTTACTAAAAGAAGCCTTCTCTGTATTAATATCCGATAGCAGTTCCAATTAATCAAGGGAATTTGCTAGTCACAAATGCTTGTAGATGGCAGAGTCCAAACTCTGGAAGAAAAAGAAAATCGAGTGCTCTAGGACACGTGCAGCAGCACAATCTTGATTTTTGAATTTTATTTATTAAGTTTGTATAGCCGCCCAGTTCACAAATAGTAACCCTGTGTGGCATACTACATTTAACACTGTTTTTATTAATCCATTTAATATGATACTTAGGACCAGAAACCTTTTTCAAACCATTTCTACTTTTAAGTTGAATAACGGAAAGAAGTTGCAAGATATTATCCTTGCACTAAGACATTTAATTCAAAATTAAATTGACCAGGGAAGAGAGGTGGGGTATAAATCCAATAAATAAATAAGTAAATAATAAATAAATAAAAAGAGCAGTTTTTTTTCAAATCTGAGACTTGTAGCTCATTGAACAGTGAATTAACTTTAGCTCATTTCTTTACTCATTCAATTCATTGCCCAGCATCTGGAGAGCAAGCCCCTGATGCAAGCATAGCAAAAAATACCAGCCTTCATTATGAATACTCACTACGGAAAGCTTTCTCTCTCTTATCTAAAATTATATGTCATAATGTCCTCTAGCTAAATGCAGCCAGCATTCCAACCACTCCCTGCATTCAGTTGCTTCTGTAATTGCATTGGCACTTCTTGAATTCTTTTCAAGTGTGACATTATGTGCATTGCCAATAGCCCATGCAAATTTAAACAGGAGCTGCTTTAATTGTAGAGTAGCTTTCTATTACTTGGTCGGTCCAAATGTGTTGAAGGCAACCTGCAATAATTCTTTTGCCAATGTGGCCAAAATACAACATATTTTAGAGGCAAAAAGAAGGCTATTACAGATTGTCCGTTTCTGTGTTTTCCCCTGTGAATAAACTGTGAGAGTAGACAATGAACTTCATTATGAAGATGGAAATATATTCAGGGTTATTAGAAGGTTTCATAAAATAATAGATGCTTTGTTTCTGTTGTTTGGATGCCAGTGGTTATATGTGTATGTGTTGCAAAACTTAACAACTTTTAATCCCAAACTGTAATTTGGAATGTATTTCTATAAAAACTTTTCAGGATTCATGCATTTTTAACCTTTTGTTTTATGTATAAAATGTCTAAAATAGATTTTTTAAAATTTTTCTGCAGTTTTGCAAAATAATTCAATTTGCTATAGGTGTCTCTTCATGTGTGTGTGTGTGTATGTATTTGTATGTGTTTGTAGTGTTATGCATGCAGTCTTTATTTTTAATATAGATGCATTATATAATGGGAACCTGTGTTAAAAATGTAATAATTAGTATTCATAGTCTGTTTTCTCAATACTGAGTAATAATTGAGGTCCATAATACATGGAAGTAATTGCTAGAAAGGAGCATGCTTTTGTGAAACATTTTATTTATTTATTTATTTTATTTGATTTATACCGTGCCTCTCTTCCCTGGTCAAGGGGAACGTGTGTGTGTGTGTGTTTTGAGGTTTTCGCGGACACTTGTATGTAAGTCTTTGGTTATTCGGGTTTTCTCCCGCGTAAAATTGGGAATATCTTGTGTGACCTTGTGGAAACGTCGCCAAGAAGCATTGCATTGCTCCCAGCACAAAGCCGAAAGCACCAGCCTGAAGATGATGAGTGTGACCTTGTCGAAATGTTGCCAAGATACTTCCAATTTTACATGGGAGAAAACCGGAATAACCAAAGACTTACATATATATATGTATAGACTTACATACATACATCCGCGAAAACCTCAGAAAATATATATATATATATATATGTAAGTCTTGGTATAAGTCTTTTCCCGTGTAGGCTTGAGAACAAAAAAAGACCCGATTACACCAAGACTTACATACCTACACCCGTGAAAATCTACGAAAACAAATATATATATGGAATATAATTAAAGTGTTTCCTCCTTACCATAATTTAATTGCTTTATAAATATAATGAATAAAAAATGGTGTTTTTCTGTATGAGTTATAATTAACGAAGCAGTTTATATGTTTTCTGCAGCGTGGCGTTACGTTGGTGCTACAGGAGGCTTCCTCTTCATCATCATTCAGCTTATCCTCCTTGTAGAATTTGCACACAAATGGAATAAAAACTGGTACGTTTCTTTCATGCCTGCATATAAGAGGAAGTGTCCGTTTAGCTGAATTCTATTTTTAAATTTTAAAAACAATCAGAATCACAGCTGATCTGTTTTTCTCTTCAATTGTTCCTTTGTTTTTAACCATCCAGTTTCCTCTGTTTGTAACTTTTTATATACCTAACTTCCTATTTATTGCCTACTTTTCACTTAGCTAAACAAGCCTGCTATGTCACTCCCTCAGCTGGTTCTCTTAGTTTCAGTTATTAAAAATATGTGACATTCATAAAAAAGTTTACATCTAAATTTAAAGATAAAATCTAAATCTTCGTGGGGTTTAACAATTACTGAATTGTTCTATCTTTCTTACCCAATTTTTTTCAAGGTTCTTAGATCTTGTTATTGTAATCTAAATTTAGAAATATCTTTTGTTTTTCCAAATATATCCTAAAGCAGGGGTGTCCAACTGGATTTCTTTGAGGGCTGGATCAGCATTGTAGTTCTCCTCTGTCAGCCGGGGGGAGGGGGCAGAACGGATGCCTCCTACAGCACCCTGCTGGCCAAAATGGGGCACAGGGGTCCATGGCTCCCCTGTGCCTTGTTTTCACTCTCCATGGCTTCCTGTAACACTCACCTGGCCCTTTTCAGCCTGTTTTTCGGCCCTTTTTCGGGCTGGTTTTTGGCCGTTTTCGGCCTGATTTTGCCCTGTTTTTCAGGCCGTTTTTGCTCCATTTCCGGGCCAATTTTTGGCCTGTTTTCAGCCAGCAGAATGCTGCAGGAGACAGCATGGAGGGTGAAAACGAGGCACGGGGGGGTGGGGGCGCAGATGCAGTCCATTTTAGCCACCAGGGGCACCACAGGCCGCTCTTTTCATATTTCCAGACTGGCCCCGCAGGCCGGATTTAAGCTCCCTGCAGGGCAGATCTGGCCCGTTGGCCTTGAGTTTGACACCCCTGTCTTTAAGTAAACTTTAGATTGTCTTAAATCAATAATTTTAATTTACATAAAGCAAAACAGTATCTTTTTTTAGCCTTGAAAGTTTCACCATATTGATCACAAGTTAATCTATATACATACCCCATATACCTTATTTTAAATATTGAAGACATAACACCTTTTTAGAAAGAAGCATCTTTTAAGCTGAGCTGTGAAGTCACCTGTCTGTTCCCAAATTTTACTTCCCATCTCGCCAGCAAAGTTTAAGAGAAACTAACTTTAGGTTGATCAGTATGATGTATGGGACCATGCTCTTGGAGAGTGAAATAAGTTACATATTACTCAGTATGTTGCTGGTATAACTAGACACAGTACAAACTATAGTTTGTACAGTGCAATATTAATGCAACATCAGGGGGTTTCAATTCAATTGTATAGAATGCGAAGGAAGTGTGCGTTTTATTTTTATAGTTATGTACACTGAAGATGGCATTTAATTTCGTTGTACAAGGCCTAATGAACTAATCTCCTTTTGGAGGCTTCTAAATTCTCAGTATCGTTTGTTTTTCTTCGAGTTTAATGCGTAATTGCTTTTCTTTCCCAAACAGGACATCTGGCACAAAGCACAATCAACTTTGGTACGGCTCCTTAGCTCTTGTGACTCTCATATTGTATTCCGTTGCTGTTGGAGCTCTAGTTGTGATGGCTGTCTTTTATACCCGTGCTGATGGCTGTACATTTAACAAGATCCTGCTTGGCATCAACGGCGGCTTATGCTTGCTTATTTCAGGGGTAGCCATTTCACCTTGTGTCCAAAACCGTAAGCAAGCTTTCTTTTACTGTCACTCTGGACTTGGTTGCTTGGAATTGGAGGTCATTTCCTAGCGATATTCAATCCCTTAGTTTATCATGAATCATAATCTGGGAAAAAGTAAAAAGACTGCTCAAAGAAGGTCAGGTCATAGGACCAGTAGCAGAAAACAAAAAAAGCCTCATATTCTGTCTGGATGAAGTGGGCCTATTCACTGAAACTGCCAACTAAAACATTGTTTTGTGTATAAAGTGCAGTATTTGTAAAGCACAGGCAAGATTGATTTTATTGCTTTAATTTTAAAAATCTTTTTCTGCAATAAAATGGTATTTATTCTGAAATAATGGAGAGACCACCATAAGACCTAAATCTGGGTTACTAGATTACTAACTGCCGTATCTCCTGACTTTCAGTAACTCGGTTGAATTTCAAGTTTTTTACTCTAAACATGACTAAATCTATATCTAAACTATTAGTGCTTGGTACATGTTTGGTTTTCCCAACACCCCTTCTTCTCTGTGGTTATTTCAGGGAAATGAAAGTTCAGGTTTAACTTGAGTTTTGTCAGCTGGTTGTATTTTCTCAAGATTCACTTTATCCTCTTGAACTTTTAATACAGTTGGGGAACAGAAAATATAATTCGGGAACTGAATTATTTGTCCCTCTTGATGGACTGGCAGAATAGCAGGGAGAAGTAATTTGAAGGGTTTGTCATAACTTTCACAAAGATCTAATCCTCATACATTTTGTTCTGTAACTAGGATTGGATCTATGGTTCCTGTTTCTATTCAGCTAAAGCACTCCTTCTGTCCACGAAGGAGAGCCCTGGATTTAAGATTAAACGTCCATCAGCTCAACAAAATATTATTTACAGTATGAACCTTTTTAACCAAAGAAAAGTCTACAGATATATCCCTGTTTTAAAATTTCAGGTCAGCCTCATTCTGGCTTGTTGCAGTCTGGCATTATCAGCTGCTATGTCATGTATCTTACTTTCTCATCTCTTTCAAGCAAGCCTCCAGAAATGAGTAAGTTACCTTGAATTAAAAATCAGCTTATACATGTGCACTAATTATTTATGTAAAATTACCCTTCTCTCATATAATGCTGCCTGTGCTAATTGGCAATTCTGAAAATCCAAAGCACCTTGAAATCACCAGGCTGGAAACTCCCAATAACACCACCAATAAATGTATTGTGTAAGATGTACTATATCAATCAATATATCTAGTTAAAGAGAAAGGAATTGCAGCAACTTTATCTTGTAAGTTATCTCTTCAAATGTTTAAATCACAATCAATTTCCATAATATTTTCCACATTTAAAAGTAATTTGTTTTTAAATGGAATAATTCCTGTTTTTAAAATCAAAGGAGGGAATCCATTCTGCTTCCTCCAGCAGCCCTCATACAGTTCAGGAATCAGCTGCACAGACTTAGAAGATCTTCCACAAATTAAGAGATTCAGGAAATTGGAGGGAAATTAATTGTGCTAATTGTGGTGGTTTTTTTTAAGTCCTAGATGAGAATAAAAATAAAACAATCTGTGTGCCTGACTTTGGCCAAGGGCTGCAAACAGATGAAAATTTGGTGACTGGGCTGGGAACTACAATTTTATTCTGTTGCATTTTATATTCCTGGTAAGTCTTCATTTCAGCTGTAATACAATTTTATCCAAATAGATAGGTTCCTGTTTACTTCTCAGAAGGGAGTAACTACTTGACAGCTTTCTTCAATAACTTGTTATCCATCAAATTATTGATAGATAATTTTTATTTAAAATTATTTTATTAAAGGAATTGGGAAATGGCGTAATTGAAAAACTCCAGGTAGACATTGACTTGAGACCACAATTGGGACCAAAAAATTGGTCACTAAGCAATGCAATCTTTAAAAATCTTCATAGGACCAGACTGATTTTATGACCATTTTTATTGAAACTGTTAAATGAATCACACAGTTCTTAAGCAAATCTAGTTTCTCCAATGATCTTTTCTTATCAGAAGCTGTTTGGTAAATTCGCAGCATTTTTTGTAAATATGAGCTGATTGCCAAAAGCCCGAATTGTGATCATGTGACCACAGGATAATGCGACTGTTATCATTTCAAGGATGGGTTGTAACTTTTTCTTAGGCTGTTGTAAGTTCGAACCATCATTAAATGGTCATGGGTCAAGGAATAAATTTAGTATACAAGGTGCAGATAGTTTTCAACTTACAACCAAAGTTGGACTCAAAATTTTCATTGCTAAGCAAAGCAGTTGTTAAGTGAATTGTGTCCATTGCTGCTGACTTTCTTGCCATGATTGTTAACAAATCACTCTAGTTGTTAAGTGAATCATGTGGTTCTTAAGTGAATCCAGCTTCCCCCATTTACTTTGCCTGTTGGAAATCCACTAAAATGGTAATCCCATGATTACCGCAACATAAATGCATGCCTTATGCATTCTCCCAAGAATCAGATATGATTGAACAGTAGGGGGGGGGGGGGAACTGCTAGACAAGACCATTTTTATCAAGTTTCTGTTACCTCCCATGGAAGAGGCAGCTTACATAAATCAAGTCTCTTTGAATTTCAAAGCATCTATGTTAAATTTAATCCCATAGGAACTGGCATCTTGTTGAAACGTTTATATGTTAGGAAAAGAAAATATCCCCTGTACATCATTATACAATATTATTACAGAACCATATTTCCTTTCTGTTTTTTTTCTCTAGTTTAACCTCAACAACAAGAGCAAGCTCTGAAGCACTCAGAGGGATATATGTAACACCTGAAACTGAAGTGAGTAATTATTGTCATTCAGTCTGTTGCTCTAGCCCAGGCGTGTCCAACTTTTCAACTTTAAGACTTGTGGACTTCGACTCCCAGAATTCCCCAGCCAGAAGAAAGTATGGCTGATTGGGGAATTCTGAAAGTGGAAGTCCACAAGTCTTAAAGTTGTCAAGGTTGGACACCCCTGCTTTTACCTAAAAACAGATGGCTTCTTGGTGAAACATCCACATCTACATTAGTCATTCCTCCCTTTCCCTTTAACCTTTTCTCCATGTTCTGATTAGTTTTCAAAAGATGACCAAGTCAAATCAGAACAGATTCTTACTTCATTCCAAAATTGAAGGCTATTGAATTGCCACTTAATATAGAAGCTTCAACAAACAAAGTAGGATGAAGTTAACTGTAAAAGACTTCTTTTGATTGGATGGTCCTTTTCTTAAGTCTTGTTGCCTTATTGGCATGATGCCCTCTTCCTTCTCCCCTGGTGAAACAGAAATCTGCATAGTGAAGCTTCCACATTAGAGCAAGTCTACAAATGCAAACATGTAGTTTGCCCAGATTTCATAGTTAGTTATTCTAAAAGTGATCCCTAATTCGATGTACGGTAGCAAATAACTATAAGTTAAGGTCATGAGACAAGGTGGCGCAGTGGTTAAGAGTGCAGTAATGCATGCACTTCTGCTGCCTGCCGGCTGCCTGCAATTTGACAGTTCAAATCTCACCAGGCTCCAGGTTGACTCAGCCTTCCATCCTTCTAAGTTGGGTAAAATGCAGACCCAAATTGTTGGGGGCAATATGCTGACCCTGTAACCCGCTTAGAGAGGCTGTAAAGCACTGTAAAGCGGTATATAAGTCTAAGTGCTATTGCTATTATAGTGTGTTTTTTCAGGGGAAAGATTTGGAGTCAGAGATTATAACAGTGTAACAAATGGTCACACAGAAAGTTGCATTTTTTCATGCTTTATCATTATACTTTTTAAATATTTTGTTCATTTGCTAAATTACTGTCTATTAAAGCTCACCTAACGGTATTAATTTAACGTAGTTTCACATATTATGAAAACTAGAGAGTTTTTGCTCAGAGGGATTCTAAATATCAGAGATGCAGGCTATTTGTGTAAAAATAAAAACAATAGGAGAGGTGCAAAATATATTTTATACTAGGATGTATGTGGAGATACTGATTGTATTAGTGGTTCATAGTCCCGTCTATGTTATGTGGAGTTATATATAGAGAAAGAAGAAATACATTGCAGCATTATAATTTCAAGGAGGTCAAGCCACAATATTCAGGGTCTTGATATCATACCTGTACTGCCTCATGTTTTCAGAGCAAGTCAACTATCATATCAACTATCGCTATCTTGGTCTGGCTTGGATAAGCACAATCAAATGCAAATACAATTCAGATTTGCTGCCAACTTGTTTGAGTTAACAGAAGATCTAAAACCTGTTTTTATGTCAGTATCTCACCAGTTGGTACTTTTTGCTGGTGCTACTGAAGTGGTAGCTTTCAAAGAGATATTTCAAAACAGGCCTCAATGTCTTGCCTGGGACATTGGATATTAACCTATTTTAATGCTTTCCATAATGTTGCTGTCTCTGTTGTCCTTTCCATCTTGTTTGGACTAGCAGCAATGTCAAAGTTGTGACATGTGGCATCACATGTTTGCCACTTCAGACAGTGCTACCAGAAAGCACTGTTCTTGTGCTAAGCAAGAGCCAGCCCAGATGGATGCTGTCTGGGACAATAGACCGAGCTGCACGGGAGAGCTCAGAAATGTAGTACTGAAGTGTACCATAATAGCATTATTTTTAGATCATTTGCTCTTAAAGAGCACTACAAGAACTATTGTAGGGAAACATAAAGAGAAGACTAGCAGCAGGCAACTAATTGTAGGTCTCATTCTTCCCTGTGACAGAAGCTCTTTTGTCTCCTGATTAGAAATGTAAACATAATTCTCCAGCTGCTTCTTTTAAATAGAGAGGCTTTCTTGCATCTGAACTTGACTGTTAGTCACATTGTGAAGGACTCTTTATATGCATGGCAACATTGCTAACTGCATCTTGCAAGGATTTCTGAGACCAGAATATCTGCTAAACATAACTTTTTACATTGCTATTTTGGTGTTCATATTTATTTGGAAGAACATAATGAGAGACTGTCAAAATTAAACATGTGCATTTACAGAATGTACTTTCATGCTGTAGTAATCATTTGTCAAAACTGAGGCATATTCCTTTGCTTTTAAAAATATACAGATTTTTTAAAAATAACTTTCCTTTAAAACCCTATTTATTAATATGTATACCGTGTTTCCCTGAAAATAAGACCGTCTTATATTTTTTGGCCATCAAAAAAGGCACCAGGTCTTATTTTGGGGGGATGTCATCCACTGACTAACCTATTAGTTAGGGGCACACATCTATTGGGTGCACGTGTAAAAATCAAGCTAGGTCTTACTTTCAGGGGAGGTCATATTTTCAGGGAAACAGGGTATTACAAAATTATATACTAACTACCAATAGTCCTTGCTGACCAACCACTTTTCAACAACCATTCAAAATTACAACAGCACTAAATGAGTAGGACTTACAATTTCAAGGACTTAGAGTCCTTGAAATTGCGTCAGTAACTGTTCCTGCAATCAAGTGATCATGATTCAGGCACTTGGCAACTGGCTTGCACTTACAACAGTTGCAGTATCCTGTGGATACATCATTATTTGCAATCTTCCCTGCTGGCTTCCCACAAAGTCAATGGGGAAACTGGCAGGAAAGCTATAAGCTGCTCCTGCTCCCGCCACTTTCTCTCCCAAGGAGTCCCTGCGCAACAGAGTGAGCAGAAGACTAGCTGCACTCATACATGCCATGCAGACACCCATCCAGCCTACCTACTCTCAAGCTGTGCACCCCTAGTCCTGCCACACTTGAACCATATGCACACAGCTCCACTGCAGTCGCACCACAGAGCTGTGCACCACAGCCTTGCCACACTCAATGCTCTACAGCCTGAATTAGGGAAGGAATGCTGCACTCACGCTGCACTGCAGTCATGCATCACAGCACTCCCTCCAGCACTCAGCCACACATTATAGCAGAGGTGTCAAACTGGATTTCTTTGAGGGCTGGATCAGGATTGTAGTTCTCCTCCACGGGCCGACTGGGGACAGAGGGGAGAGACAGGACGGATGCTTCCTGCAGCACCCTGCTGGCCAAACAAGGCAAAAGGAGCCTCACATGAACCCCCATGCCCCAGTTTGGCTGGCAGAGTGCTGCAAGAGGCCATCCAGGTTGAAAACAGGATGCAGGGGGACTGTACGCCGAGGCCCCATGACCTGTTTTGGCTGCCAGAGGCACCGTGAGCCAGTCCCTTGCTATTTCCAGGCCAGCCCCATGGGCCAGATTTAAGCATCGCGGGCCTTGAGTTTGACACCCCTGCTTTATAGCATTCCCCTGCCTGCCAGCCTCCTTGGTAGCCACCGAAGGAAAAGCTTGTGTCAGGGACTTACAATTTCTTGCTGACTTTGACTTTGTTAAAAGCCAGGAGGAAGTCACAAGTTCCAGTCCTGTGAGATGGCAACAGAGACTGGTGCAATCACGTGCCTTGCTTTATGACCACATTGCTTAGCAATGGAAATTCCAGTCACAATTATCGTCATTAAGCAAGGAGTACCTACTTATATGTTGCTACTATAAAAAAATCAATCTGCTTTCAAAGAAAAAAAACTAAGAACAAAATCCATTTTTTTCAAGCATATATTTCAACCAAAGAAAAAGTTGCCAGTATAAAAATCACGGGACCATGGTCCTTTGAATGAAAATGAAAGTACTTCAGAAAGACTACAAATTAATCTGCCCGGTTTTAAATTCATTGTGCAGTGAATTTAATCCAGTGTTGTCCTTTTACTAATAAAGTTTCCTTGAAATATTTTGAGGAGTATCAATATTGACTTATTTGTTTCTGAATTAGTGGAAATAATCTTTTGGTTTTGTGTCTCTCTTGTAGGTAGCTCGCTGCTGTTTCTGCTGTACTCCTGATGGAGATGGTAAGAATTGCTTTTTTTCTCTCTTTTGTACAGATTTGTATTCTTTAAAACAGAGTAAGCGGGAGATCATGAGTTCTAGTCCCACCTTAGCCATGAAAGCCAACTGAGTGACTTTGGGCCAGTCACTCTATCTCAGTTCAACCCACCTCACGGGAGGAAGGTGTTTGGATATGTAGGCTGTCTTGAGTTACAGTATTTGTAAAAAGAACAAAGGCGGGATATAAATATTTATTTATTTAGCGTATGGCATACAGCAATCTACAAACGCTAGACACAATGCAGCTCTGACAGCCTAAATTGCTAGTTCATTCTATACTTGTGTGTTTATCCTGGTTGCACCACAGGGGGCAAACTAGCTTTCACCAATTGACTAGCGGCGCTTGGCTTGTTGGCTCTTCCAGGCTCCTCTACTAGTCTTCCCATCCTCGTGTTGCATTGCCTTGCATCCACCCAGGTCCAGCACCAAGTTGAGCTCTTCGCACACATAAACACAACTAGGTTTTTCCCACCGAAGTGGTATCCATTTAGGTTCTTGCAATATTTCATGCTTTCGAACTGCTGAGTAGGCAGGAATTGGGGAGCAAGCGGCAGGAACTCACCCCATCTTGCGAGTGGAAGCCATTTCTGACCAACAGTTCCAGCGTCATTAAGCTGCTGCGCCACCACATCCACTCAAGATACAAATAAATAAACATGAGAACTGCCATGCTACATTTCTAATTCTGATTGCCTTTGAATGTAATTGGTTTGTAGATTTTATAAGTGCTTTCAACTTCATAAAAATGTTTCATCATGTTTTAAAGTACTCCCACAGACACAGAAATAGATTCTTTTTAAAGCTGCAGTTAATAAATTATGATTACTAACAGAAGTACTATGATTTATTTTTTGGGTTAGTTCGGTAGTTTCAGCTACCAGTTACTTGCCTTCACCAGTGGGAATTGAGATTTAAAGTCTACATAGGATGCTGGTTTATATTTGGGGCGAGGGAGAGCCTGTTGGAGATATGGCAGTGTTTTCAGAATCTTCAAATGCATATAGAATTTCTTAAAACTTGAGATACATGTGTGTTAAAGATTCTCCTGAAAAGTTATTTTTGTCATCTTAAAGCACTGCAGTTTTTCCTTTTTAGATTGCTTCTGTGTGTGGAGAAAAACCATATAACCACACAAGAAGCATAAAACTTAAAATATATGTTATAACCACAAGCATGTTGATTACAGACACAGCTTTAAAAAGAACATATCTGTGGATGGAAAATAGCATTTTCATCCCATGTGTCAGTGGAATATATTTTCTTCTGGAATTAATTATAATAGATTTCCATTAAATTGAGAAGAAAATTCTCAACTATGAGAAGGGTTGTAGTTCAGTAGTAAAGTTTGTATTCGTGTGTCCTTCTGCAAGTGAAGGATATCCACAAGGCTAATGAGAAATGAATGTGAAAGAATATAACAAACAGAAGAAGAGCCACTTCAAATAGCTTCTTTCAACTCTCTTCCAGTCAGAATTCTTGATACTACTATCAGTTGCTCAAGGTCGGGAGTCTCTTGATGACTGTATTCCTTGACCAAAGACTAGCAACTATCACTTTAAGTAAAATTACTCTTAAAGGAAGATCAGTATGAAAGGGGACTAATTAAATATGGTTAGTTTTAGCATACCACTTTAAGAACGGATTCCCCCACCCCTTCCCAATCTTTTTAGCTGAGTTTCAGTAAAGACAATCCTAGCTTGGGTTAACTCAAAAGTAATTCGACCTCATTCATTAGGGATTTTCCCCAGATAAGTGTGTATAGTATGGATGTGCAAAATGTTTCAGAATTGAAATGACCCTGTTCAAATGCAAAATGGATGTATCATTTTTTTTCAGAAGTGTTTTGAGGTTAAAACAGCTGTCGTAGGGCTATTCCAGGCTTACCACAGCTGTTTCAAACTGAACACTGGGTTATTTTGCATTGTTAACTTTATTCTGACTATATGTTACTGATTTAGATCTAAAGTATATCATATTTCTCTTTATGTTTGTTTTACCCAGCTGAGGTTGAAGAGCATATTGGGAAAAAAGGCGGCCAGAGAGTAATTTATGATGAAAAGAAAGGAACAGTGTACAGCTATGCTTATTTCCACTTTGTATTCTTCTTGGCGTCTCTTTACGTGATGATGACTGTTACCCATTGGTTCCAGTAAGTCCCTAGAAAAAAATGTATAGTTTGATGTTACATTGTGGGAACCCCTCTGGTTCTCTTTCTCCAGTCAGCCCCTTCATAACGGTTCCAAGGCAGTCTGGCCTCCTGGAGAAGAATTTGGGAGGATTGCATGGAACCTAATGGGGTAGAAATGAAATTACACTCCTGACTGGATTAATATACAAAATACTAAATATAAAACGGCAACTGTGCACATAGCAAAACTGCAAGGTGTCTTCCACTCCCCTGGCCCCCTAATGCATGAGAGAAGGCTCAGGTCTTGACAGTTTCCTAAAGGTGAGAAATGTTGGCTCAGGGGAGGAGGGAGAGTCCCATAAGATGACAAAATGTGCAAAATGCATGGTCTGGGAGCACGTGAGCAGGCAGATGTTCTTGGAAGAAGGTAGTCCCTCAAGAAACCTAATCCTTTGCCAGGTGATGCTTAGGGTAACACAAACTTCTGAATTAAATCTCACCTTTCACACAAACTATTTGGTGGTTTTAGACTGCTCATTGTATTTTCAGCATGAGCCTCATTCCCTGTAAAATTAGGTAAATAATTCTGGCCAGTTATAAAAAGATTACTGAGATGATGCAATTAGATATTTTAAATGCACAAATCCATCTTTCTATTTTTGGAAACAGGATACATCAAATAGAAATTTCAAAAGAAAATGTTTTAGATTTAATTGTTGCACAGCAAATTAACAATAATGGATAATGGCTGGCATTTACAGAACTATAATCTGAAATGGTTTATTAAAATCACATTTCTTACCACAAGTTTACAAGAAATGTAATAATCATGATGTCTGGTCTGCACAAATTACTTGAAAGCAGAATCCTTTGCATGGGTTATCTGGGAGAAAGTAGCACTGAACATGTTTGAATATACACATTTCTTAGAGTGAGGAAACAGGATCGAGGGAAGATCAATATAGTTTCTTTGAAATAAGTTGTCCTAGAATTGCATCATCCTTCTAGAATTAATTTGTGCAACAGCAAATTAGGTAACCTCCACATTCCCTTTTATCATAGTTATGAAGAGGCTGCAATTGAAAAATTCTTCGTTGGGACCTGGTCCATTTTCTGGATTAAAATGGCTTCTTGCTGGGTGTGTGTCCTTCTCTACCTATGGACTCTTCTTGCACCTCTCTGCTGCCCAACCAGAGGATTCTACGTTTGAAACTGCTTCTGTTATAACTCCATTGATTTAATAAATCACAAAGTTATCTGTATAATCATTTTCCTAACATTGATGGTTAGGACAGTGCTTCTCTCATGGAACACTTACATTTTGAGACAGATTTTTTTTAAATAATTTTTTTATTACCTGAATTTAAAGGACACTGAAAAAACACATCTAGTTCAATGTGGCAAGTCAGCTGGACCTTGAATATATGTACATATGTGTTTGGTATTCCATAATAAGTAATACACCGGAACCCTTTTGTTTAGATGTATGAAAAAGAGTTTAACACTTCACTAGATGAGATGTCATATTTGGTGGGAAGAGTATGAGGTCAAGAAGGTTTTTATTCTGTAATAGATCTCATAGTAAATTATTACAAATCTGGATTGTGAATGAGAAAGATTTGTGGGTATAAAAATATTTATTTATATTAATGAAAAGCACCTTTTTTTAATCATTGGGTGACAAGACATGGAACCTAAAAATTTGACTGGGATGTGCAACACTGTAAAGGTTGGTGCAATTAATTATTATGAGCCACTGTGGGACTAGATGCATTTATCAAAGTTAGATTAGGAATAGTGGACAACAAAATAAGAATTTGTCTTATATAGTATTTTTAGTAGGTCTGTGAAATTTTTTTAAAATGTTCTTTATCTTTCCTGCATCTCTTCGGTTTCATCCTTAAATATATTTTGATGCACTCATATTTAAATTCAATAGATAAATTAGGAAAAAACAATTTAATTCAAAGTAATTTTATTATCATAGTTTGAACTGTATCTTCAACGGTAATAAATATTTTTCATTTCCAATTCCTAATTTGGCATAAGAGCTTTTTTTTTCATACCTACCAAATTTTATTTGGAGATTCCAGTCCAAACATTATTATTATTTATTTGATTTATATCCTGCCTCTCTTCCCCGGTCAAGGGGAACATGCTTCTTTATCAGGAAGTAAGAACCATGAAATACACCAGAACTAGATTCAGATGAAACATTGCAATTGTAAATTTAAGGATTAGCTTACTAGGAAACGGGCATTACTGCTTTCTTTTGATTTATCTGTGGAAGCTCAATTTCCATGTGCTGGAAAAATTACACTAGAATTAGATTGATGCTGTCATGCTTTATTATTTGTGAATTACATTAATTACAACAGCTGCTTCCATTTAATATTTCTGATAAGTGGAAATAAACCATGATGATAAAGAAGTGCCTGTTTTCAAACTAAGCAGATCAATAAACCTGCAATATTTTAACTTCAGAAACTAATGATGTGCTTTACTATTTTTATTTCCTGCATTTTCATCTTTGGATAGTTCTTCATATGCAATTCTTTTTTAATTCTTTTTTTAAACTTTTGATACAGTGTTGATCTTTTGTAAATATCCAGGGACTTTATTCAGAATTATACCTAAAACATTACAGTTTTTACTTGCATAAAATGTAACTCTATATTGGGGAAATTAATGGTTGAGACTTTGAGACGAATCCATAGTACAAGTCAAGCAACTGGTGTTTTTAAAGTGTTTTGTTGGAGTTTTCAAGAATAACTTCATATTCAAAAAGTATTATAGATGTAATTCCTTGATCAATAAACTTGAGTTTGTTAAAAAATTCCCATTACTGGTATGTCATATATTCATGGTCGTGCCCATTTATTCATATCTCTTAGTCCAATTATCTCTTGGTAGCTTTTGTAGAAAAAAATTGTATAATTTTAATCAAAGAAACAGTTTCCAGTAGGGGAACAAATATTTCACTGGGAAAAGGATGTGTATTCTCGTCATTTTGCAGCATACCTTTTTCATTGTATACTTAGACTTCTGAATCTTTTTCAGCCTTCGATATCTTTAATAATAAGTAATTAATAATATATGCATATCTAAAGTATCAGCAATATTTTTATTCATATGATGGTAATTGATATAACAAAGGGTACTATATCTTTGTGGATCTGCACTAATTGATTCCTATCGAATACAGGTAGACCTTATTTAGCAACTGCCTTACTTAGTGACTGCTCAGTTATGACAGTAATAAAAAAAATAACTTTGCAACCAGTCGTTGTGTTTACGACTTTCACAGATCTGCAAAGCAAAGGTAAGCTGAAGTAGGATCATAAGTGCCATCACAGTTGAGAGGCTTCCAGAAGAGGTATGGCAAACTGAAGATGCAAAAGCAGAGCTAATAATTGACAAAGATCAAGGACTCTGCAATGCAGCTCATGCAACAGCCATGTTACATGGGCCACCCAAGCTTCTGAACACTCTTCAAGAGTACCCCCATGTAGAGTGTGTTGCAGTAGACCAAATACAAGATGACCAGGTTATAAGTGACAGAACACAGTGAACCAAACCATCAAACTAGAAAATTAGGGGAGGAAAAACTAAAACTGTAAAATATGAACAATAACAGGAAAGCTATTGAGTTTGTGCTTTCCGGCACAGTCTTTTTACTTGAAAGTGTTTTTAAGTCATCTAATGCAGGCTTTCCCTGCTGACTGCTTAATTGTATGATACAATTTGCTCTGGATAGAATTCTCTGACAGCTTGTTTTGTGGTTGCTAAGTAGAAGGCTCTCCTGGTTATATTTAAACTGAATCACAGAACTATAGTGTTAAGAAAAATATAGGGGAATTTCTTCAGTATGCAATAAATTACAAGTTTCTAAAAATAAAAATAAAAGCACTTCATTGTTACAGTGGTTCTTGCTAACCTCTACATCTAAATAGGACATGGTGTCTAAATAGCAGTGGAAACCTCTATTTAGTTCTTTTGATCATGAAAAACTTTGAATGGTTAAGAATGATCTGAAACACTGTTTTCAAACTGCTCTCACCAGAATCTCTGCTAAAACCAGTATGGCATTTCGAATGATAGAGCTATGCCAGTATACTCTGGAACAGGCATGTCCAAAGTCTGGCCCTAGGGCCAATTGTGGCCCGTTTTCAAATTTCAAGCGGCCCACAGCCTCTTCTCCCTGCCGGCACGCGTTTTTCCCTTCACCACACTATTCATAAAATAGTTCATTTGCATTTAATTTTAATGATTCAAAGAATGTCAGGCTGAATGGTCGGCCCCCACA
>JANHGC010002043.1:348673-361076 GCA_027560395.1 Boaedon fuliginosus
TGAGCCTGGGGATTCGATCTGACAACCTGCTGAACAAGTCAGCAGAGACTGCAGGGCTGCATTTAACCACTGCGCCAAGGCGCTTTAAAATGTTCCTTAACCTACGCAGGAATACAGAATAACAGAGTGATTGTAGCTCATCTTGTACTGAAGGGTTTTGGCTCATTGACAGCAGGACACAGAGACTGTTCCTTGATCTGGTCTGCATTTTTGATGTTGGCTAGTTTTCCTTGTGGCTCCTATTGGAGATGTGTTCAGAGATCCTATCCTCATTCTGGGGCAGTGCACAAATGTAGAGGCACCACAATGCCGACTAAGAACACAAAAGAGCCATCTTGAACCTGTTTTGTGGCTCCAATGATACCAGTTGCAGAGATGTTGCCCAGCTTGGCTATTTCTTCAGTTCAGCTCATCTCTGCTTACCCTACTGCAGTCATATCCTTTTTACAGCTTCCATGTCAAAAGTGGAGAGGACTGAGGAATCAGAGGCTACAACTTAGCTTAGACACAGAAAAACATCCAACGATTTAGCAAAATCCCAGGAAGGGGCGAGAAGGGACATCCTGTTTTTTGGTCATTTATTCTATTTTAAGAATGGAAACAGGAAACCAATAGGAGCCAAGCACCTTTAACTTTTCATCTCTAAAAATACTGTATAACTTTCATCATTTTGGGGTCCTGAGACAGTATTATCTTCAATCCCACTTTTCATTTTGATTTTTTCACAAAAACTAAAGCAGTTTTTGTATTACTTAAATGTGGCCTTTTTACACAAATTTGAAGTGCAACAATGGAGTTCTGGAAGGGACACATATCCACCAATACAAAAAAAAAATGCACGACTGTTTCTAGGCCAAGGGCACACCTGCACAAATCTAAAAAACAAGATGTGGCAAGAAATTTTATTTCGTTTCAGTTTTGTTCACATTTCATTTCAGATCATCAGCCAAATCAGCCTTCAATAGACACATAGAGATAAACCAAATTTCCACACCATTAAAAAAATGGCTGCTCAGATTTCAGTGAGATAGCGGCTATAAAAATTTGCTAAATAAACAATTTAAAAAACTGTCAGGACAAGCTAGCAGCAAATCCCAAAGTCACCCGCATTGATGATGCCACCAAATTGGGTACTGAAATGTCTACAACCAAATAACCAAGCTCACAGAGCACTATGGACTCCACATTTCTACCTTGGGCTACAGGTATTTTCTACTGAAACCTTAAAAATTATCATAGAGTAATAACCTCCAAAGATCTTGAAGAGCCCTGCTCTGCATCTAAGCTCAATTTCAAGACTTCTGCTCTATAGGATGCACCTTGCATTTGGGCTCTGCTGCTTCTGGTAAGTTTACAGATCACAACTTGAGAAGGACAAGAAATCAACAATGAGGGATTTAGCAAAGTTTAATCACAACACAACCTTCCACTCTTCTCTCTAAACATTTCTTGACTTTGCACCTCTTGTCTATTCTTGTCCTAAAAAGGATTCCAGGTGGTGAAACCACCACTGATTTTCCTGAGGGCTGAAGTGGGTTGAGCAACCAGGTGGGACCCTCCGGGGTTGATTATATTAGGAGGCGAGAATAACATAAACATGAAAATGTGTTTGATCAGAGGAAGCTGTGTTAGCTAATGCAATTATCTAAAGTCTGCTTCATCTGCTGCAGGGCGGTTGGATGACATCTTGCTCTTCCATCTTCTTCTGATTATTTACCATTTAGATGGAACTTTAAAGAAGTCAATAAAAGAAATCCTACCATCCACCCTTCTTGTGCATATGACTAATCAAAACCAAATTGAAGAGGAACATGAGATTTGGAGTGATTTATTAATGCGGGTGCCAGTTTACTGAAAAATTCGTCTTACAGGGCAATTTCTATGGGAAATTAATCCACTAGGCCTTCCTTGTGTGAAATTCAAATCAATTATTGCATTTAGTTATGAATTTGAATCAATATATAAATTAGCAAGCAAATTTATTTCCATATCTGTGTCTTATAAATATAAAATCATTTACATACACAGCCTCTGATTCCAGATATTTTTGTGTAACACATTATTAGTCTTTGTCTGTTATTGCCTAAGAAAATCATACTGGGAGTTAAATCTTACATTATCATAAAATAAATGAAAACAAAAAGAAACCGTAATCTACTTTATCTTTTTATTTATCTATCATAACAAATGAACTGGGCATTTACACACACACAACTGTATAAGAATTTAAAATGCACTACACTATTAGTCATATCATAGTATCTTGCACTCTTGATTCTTCTCAAATACCTCCAACTCCATACTTCTGAGCTTGAAATTCTTGAAAATCTTCTGGGATTGTATCTGAAATCAAGAAAGGAGATAGAATCATTACCCACTGTAGTAATGGAATTGGTGAGGTTTTTTGTTTATTTTTAAACTAGCCGATAACCTGGTGTCACCTGGGTATTTATTTATCCCAATGTTGTCTTAGAAAGGGAAATCCTGTATTCGGGACTCACTCTGTTGTACTGTCTGTGAAACTCTAGATTTAGTAGTTCTACGTGTCTTATTCTTTAGTCAGGCCTGATGCAGTTGTGCTGTCTGTGAAGCTCTAGATGTAGCGCACTATGTCTCTTATTCTTTAGTTGGGCCTCACGCTGCTCTCTCATGCGTCGCAAGTGAGAGGAAGCCCCCTTGTGGAATACTGTGAAGCCATTACCATGGCATCTCCACTATTTTTAAAGCGGAGACCCCCCTCTGAGGAGTGATAGGGTGTCTTACCCCCACATTTCCCAGAGGGTAAGTCATCTGTGTACCATGTTTGGTTGAAATTGGTTGAGGCATTCCAGAGTTATGCTGGAGCATACATACACACACACACACACACACACACAATTTTATAGGTTTTTGCAGGTTAGGAAATGATAGAGATAGCTATAAAACTTAAAAACTTTTTAAACTAATTAAATATGAATGTACGCCTGTCATTTCTTGTCTTCCTAATTATAATTCTGCTAAAAAGAGAGAGCAAGCTTCAATTGGAAGCAGTAGAAACTTTCCCCAAGGCTACACTGGTGATATCTCAGATTAGAAAAGAATAGTCAAAACTTCCCCGTACTTCTTCTACAATCCCAATGAAAATTAAGGGCAAAGATGCAACTCTAATTAAATACTAATTTGAAAAAGAATTAAACCAACAGAATAATACTTCTTTGCATTTATATCCTGCATTTTCCTTTTCTCTGAGCAGTTAAACTTTCCCTTAATTTTATCTTCCAGTTTATTTGGCCTGAGAAACAATTGACCCAAAGTCACTTGATCATCCACAATGGTCAACTAGATTTTGAACTTTGGTTTTCCTGGTCCATGTTCAGCATCTGAACCCCTCTGGTTCACCAGTGACAAATCTGGTGAATGACAGACTTTAGTGCAAGGGTGTCAAACTCACGTCATTGTGGCGTCACGTTATATAGCGGGACTTTTCCCCTTCGCTAAACTGGGCATGGGCGTGGCCAGTATGTGACGCAGACTGGGAGTTGGACAGCCCTGATTTAGTGGCTATTTCAGCCTCCACACTATATACTGATTTCTAGGAAAGGCCAATGAGCAACAGTTGGCAGAGGTTGTATTTTGAATCTAGCTTTGAACTAATAATGACCCATCTGACTTTCTCTTTCTAAACAGAGACACTGTTGCATGGCCTGATTGGTGCCAAAGAATCCCAACTTTGGAGCTGAGGAGATATGCAATATTGCTATACAACCACAAAATTAATCTGCTATTTCAGCACTGGAAAGTGTTTTTTAAAAGATTTTTTTAATTAAAATAAATAAAGCATCATTTTTTAAAAAATAAGGAAAACTCCGGGGACTCACAAGAGCATCAAATAGATTTTTACAAATGAAAATAGGGGGCTGGGTGGGGTAGTCCAGTTTTTGTGTATATGGGTTACTAAAGATGTAGTTTTTCATGTAATCATACTAAAGGAGTTAGCCTTCATTCAGTTGGTTTTTGATTATGCAAGAAAATGGATGGAAGAAAAATGTTACCATTACAACGATATTTCAGATTGGACCAAATAATATTTTCCTGAGAGAAGCAGAAAACACCAAGTCTTCCTCCACGCATGGTTGTGTCTATGGTTACTCCAGAATCTGCTACCAGTTCAGATCCTTCATAAAATCTTGCCCTTTTCAAAAGGAAACAAAATTAAGTTAAAAATGTCAGTGACTTCATTCTCTGTGTGGCAAGTGTCATTATAGCAATAGCACTTAAACTTATATCTCACTCCATAATGGTTTACAGCACTCTCTGAGCGGTTTACAAATGTCAGCGTATTGCCCTCAATAATCTGTATCCTCATTTTGCCAACCTTCTTCATTATGTTCAATGAAGTTTAACACACAGGACATTATATCTAAATTTTAATTTATTTACCTTTTTTGTTATTGTATCTACCAGAGGGTTGTAAATGAAACACAATTCAAGCTGAATATTAGTTTGATTAAAAAAAAATTAGTTGAATCCCTTCAATTTTGTAATTTGCTTCAAAATATTGAATTTATCAATATTTTGCTAAATATATTGATTTTGCTTAATCAACTTAAGCTAAAGAGAGATTTTCTGATTGTCAGAATAAGAGAAATTCATTTGATAATTCTTTCTCGATTCTAAATGGACTTCTTACATAAAACAGAAAAAATGAAGATATGGTATATGATTTTGATAATTAAACGGTAGATTTTAGAAAGAAATGAGTCATGGTGTAACTTTAAAGAAAGAGGTCAATTTATGTGTACATATAACTGCTGAAAAGAGGAATGGAAGTAACCTCTGTATCTTGTTTGTTTTTGTTTTTATTTTTCTTTCTTTGTTAAACTTTAAAGCTTTCTCTTTGATTTTTTCTTCTATACTGTATATTAGTTTATTTTTTGTTTTCATCTCTGTTTTAAAAACTTTTAATAAAATTACAAAAACATCTGAATTGATTGAAATCTTTCAAACTTTGAAGATTTGATTTGATTAAGGTGTATGCTGGCACATACAAAAAGGTCTCCATGCCTATTAATTTAGTAGTATGAAGATATATATTCAATTCTAACCCAGTTGTTGGTACATGTATATGTGCATAAACATACATAGGTACTAATTTGTACCTATGTATGTTTATAAGTGGGTAAGTGTAAATACTGTACGTTAGTCGATACCATGAAAATGGATATAAAACAATAAGGCCTTTCTTGCCTCAAAGCTTTACCTAATATATCCAACCTGAGGTCTGTGTTGTAGGAACCAGCGATAGGAAACTTTATCTTTCCAGCCAACATTTCGTGGATCTTTCCATAGCAATCGGACTTGATCATTAGTATCTCCAGTGTGCCAAAGTGAATTTCTCAGGTGTTCTCCAGGCCCAGTCTTTGACTTAACAGCCTACACACAGACAAGTTAAAAAGAAGAAATATCCATCAACATTTTTTCTTCAACATTCTAAGGAATGCCAACATCTGTAATGGTCTTTCCAGTCTGTAAAACATCCCAACAATGTTATACAATATAGATGTCGGCAATTTTCTCTGAGCATATTGTTAGATGAAAGCCTTTATCATTTTGCTTAAGCCAGTACCTTCAGCTGAATCCCAGGCTCTGCAACAGCTCGAAACGGAGTGGCTTGCCAATAGGTCTGCTCCGTCTGTTTCCACATTACCACATAAAAGCTGGAGCTGTCTTGATAACCAAAAATGAAGCCTGCATAGTCATCATCTGTTACTGTATTCACATGGAAAGTGCCTTCAAAATCAACTCCATTGAAAGCTGTAAAACCTATTCAATAGATGTAAACAGATGCATGAAATCCAGACCATCTGCAATTATAGAATCTGATTCACTGATTCACTGATAAGATTTTCTCCAACCTGGAGTTTTGCACATACCTTGGGACAATTCCCCGAATTGTTTGCTGCTCTGGATGAAAGCTCAAAAACTATGGGAATTATCATTCTAAATATGTGAAGAATGCCCCCACCGGAAATACCATTGCAAGTGAGTGCTGGTTCTTTTGGATCCAAGAGCCCCAATCCACCAGCACCAGGAAGACTTATCAACAAATATCAACTGTTTTATGCTGAGTCTCATTGTTCGCAATCAAACCCAGCACTGTAGCACTTAGACTTATATACTGCTTCACAGTGCTTTACAACCCTCTCTAAGCAGTTTTACAGAGTCAGCAAATTGCCCCCAACAATCTGGGTCCTAATTTTATCGACTTCGGAAGGATGGAAGGCTGAGTCAACCTTGAGCTAGTGAGATTCGAACTGTCAAATTGCAGGCAGCCAGCAGGCAGCAGTAGCCTGCAGTACTGCATTTAACCACTGCGCCACAGTGGCTCAGTAGCACGTTAAGGCGCAAATAAGGATTTTTCCAAGTCCTGGTTCTCATAGTCTTTAACCAGACATGAAGGAATTAATGCTTGCCTTTTATATATGCTTTACAAGAGACTGGTGGTCCTGCATCTTATTCATTCTTCACTAGACTTTCTGTGATGAGTACTTCCTATTAAGTAGAATGATGAAGAATTGGAAGGAGAGACGCAATGAATATTCCTATGGTAAATTCAGCTGGCTGAAGAATGGGGAGTGAATTGCATTGTTTACATTGATTATCCCAACATATTTGTATGTGTATAGATTTGCTGTAACTGTCTTCAGAGAAATGGGGTACATACCTACAGCAAGTCCAGGATCACTGTTCATAGTTTGCACAATCTCCATACCCTGCAAAATATAGGTAACACAATTGGTGAAGTGTAGTAAAATACGAAAATATCAAACCAATGAGTTCAGAAAGGTCTCTTTTGTAAATGTACACACATAGTTTTTGCATGTGCCTTCTAGACCATTTTTTATTCCTGACAAGTGCCTGGACAAGTTCCTGTAGTTTTCTTGACAAGATTTTCAGAAATTTTTTGCCACTGCCTCCTTTCATGGGCTGACAGAGAATGACCAACCGAAAGTCACATGCCTAAGCCAGCACTAGAACTCATATGCTCCCGATTTCTAGCCTCATGCCTTAACTACTACACCAAATTGGCCCTCTACACACATACATGCCTATCATACTATTCCAAATTCTTATTCAGTTTTTTGTCATTTATTTATTTATTTATATATTTATATTTATATTTATACCCAGCCTCATTTCCCCGGTCAAGGGGAACTCGAGGCGGCTAACAACAATAAAATCCACATATTACAATATAAAAGATATCAATCCATAGTCACAGTCATCCAAGGGGCGGGCAGGACATTAATCCCAGGCCTTCTGCCAAAGCCAGGTCTTTGTGGCTTTACGGAAGTCCAATAAGGTAGGGATGGTCCTGATCTCTACAGGGAGCTGGTTCCAGAGGGTCGGCGCCGCCACAGAGGCCTTGGCACGGGGACCTGCCAGCCGACATTGTTTGGCTGACAGAACCTGTAGCAAGCCAACTCTGTGGGATCTAACTTAAATCATTATTTCTAATTATTTAAGTTCTTAAGCTTATAGTTAATTTTTCACCAAGTGAAAAATTCACTGGTCCTTTGATCTTATTCACACTCATTGTCTCCATTCAGAGATGTTCTACTTCACCCCTCCTCACTTGGAAGCTCTGGAAAACTATACTCTTTCTCATATTTCAATTCTTGTTTATTTGTATTTTATTCTTTTATCTTTCATATTTCTCTGTATCTTTAAAATATTAAATAAACAGTCAACAAAGTGAAAATAAGAATGGTGTGCAAAGAAAGAAAAGTATGGAGAGGTTGGTATAAACTAGTCATGGCACTGAATGGCATTGGTATAAGATAGCATAGTGTTTGTGTAAACTAAATTAATTAGAATTCAATTTTTTCTCTTATATTGTGCCTTTATTTTGTCCACTTCTATTTTTATGTGCTTTGCATAATATTACAACTCAAAAGGAAAGAATGTGACAAATCTGCTTCTATACTGTATATGTATGAATGTAAAATCAGGAATTCCAGTGTTACATGGTCATTTTTCCTCGCTTTCCTCATTTTTTTCTTGTACTACTAATTCTTCAACCAAGTCTTTTCTATAGAATATTATCAAGTCACGGACAATTGATCCTCTTGTACTTCGTTCCATTCTCTAAAGAAAAAGTTAGTACCAACTGGAAAGGCCAGGACAGAATTTATCTCCCAACAGATGTTTGGTAATTAAAGTCTCACTGTATCACTATGATTCGATACCTCTTTCAAAGATCTGTGTTTTTAGAAGGGATCATTAGTTTAGTCAGCCAGGCAATAGCAGACACTAACAACAATATTGCTTTTATTTGTTCCTCTCTTTTTTAGCAAGTTCATTTATTTAAATTTATGAGCAAGAATGCATACTCTTTTTTTATATAACAAAATTTATTGAATTAAAACAAAATATACAAAAGATTAAAAACAACAACATGTAAACATATAAGTGCAAATATAACTGCGGTAAGTATGTGGGTTCCTTACTAACAGTTCTATTTTTAATATATCTATATCTCATAGCTGCCTTCTTATTCTTTAATAATAGCTTTGTATTATATCTATTATCTCCTTCAGTTTATTTACCTTTTATCCAACTAAGCATACCAGGCATCCCAAAATTTATAGTAATTCGTTTCCCCTTTATTTCTTAATATCATTGTAAGCCTGCTTAATTCGGCACATTCTAAAATTTTCTTAATTAAGTTTTCTTTCCTCAGTATATCATCGTTCTTCCATGTTTGTGCAAATACTATTCTTGCCACCGTTAGTACATGCAAAATTAAGTATAATTTCTCTTTTTTGATCCCATCCGGTGTTATTCCTAAAAGAAAAGTTTCAAGTCTTAAGTCCATTTTGCTGCCCGTTATCTCCTTTATCCATCCTCTGATCCATTTCCAATAGTTTCTTGCCTTGGGGCATAGCCACCATATGTGATAGTAGGTACCTTGCTTTGCATCACACTTCCAACAATTTGGAGCAACTTCTGGGAACATTTTTGCCAATCTGGCGGGGTTAAGTCCCATTTATAAAACATTTTAAGTATATTCTTTATATGAAGTCACCATTGTCAATTTAATATTTATTTCCCAAATTGTTTGCCATTTATCCAAATCCAATGCATACCCAAAATTTCTGGCCCAGGTGATCATGCTATCTTTAACTACTTCCTTCATTTCTAAGTTCAATAGAAAATGTATAGCCTTGTAATTAGTTTTTCATCTCCCCCAAGTATGATCTTATCTAGCTCTTGCATCTCCATGTATATTCCATACGCCGCCTCGGGGTATAAATTTAATAAATAAATATGTCATTCTGTCTTTTTTGTATCTAGTTTTAATCTGTAGGTAAGATCACCAATCCAACTCAGCTCTTCGATCGTCTTCAATTCATCTCTTTCATTCAATAATTGCCTGTATGTTTTTTTCTAACTTTGCCACCACCTGGCAGAGTTAGAAAAAACACCTGACATCAGAATGGATTGTTATCGGAACAAAGGCTAGATGCCAACTGTTACTCTTGTTTCAAGCAAGAAATTCTTAGTCTGTAATGTAATGCTGGCAGTAGAGAGAGGTACATAAACGTAAACTTGGTTTTGCAATAAATATGGCGTGCAGTTGTTCTTGGCAGTTGTTAGATTTCTTCTTCAATGGCTTTTCTAGTGCTTGCAATAAACAGAATCTATCATCTGTTCTGAATCATTGACTTTTGGTGTTGGCTAGGTAAAGCCTGACACATCCTACAGTTTATTTTTTTCTCTCATAGCCATTCCTGTTTTATCTGTAAAGGCTTGACAATTGTTTTTGGTGTCCTGCAGGGCACAGCATTTTCTAAATGCCTTCTTTCTGCTTATGATTCTCAGTCATTGGACCTGCTCTTCTATCATTCCATAGAGTTTCTTCTAAAGTCAGTTTCTGCTTCTGTGCCTTTTTTTGAACTTGTTCTTTGCTATCAGCTGAACTATGGCCATTGGCTACTTAAACCTTTTAACTTTTTCAAAGACAGCCACAAGCTTGGTTTTGCTACAGATATATGCCTGTTGTTCCTGGGCAGGAAAAGAAACATGCCATAAGCATTGCATGCTATAGCTATATATTGTACATTGATTTGGACTTTTCAATCTTAGAGCATCCTGCGTAGAATGGCTCTTACTGCTTTTCCTTTCAGGTTATGTTAACCAATTACTAACTCTTGACTGAACCTACACAAAAGGTGCCAAGTTTTGACCTTCTTCGCCAGTACTGGTCAACTCTGAAAAGGATCTGTCCCCAACATCGTGACTGCCAGGACTCATTGTTTAAGTGGGGTCTTGTCTCTATCCCTCAGTGTGAATGTGGTGCTCCTCAGCAAAATATCCATCCCATTGTGTCCGAATGTCCATCAAGAGCTTTAACATTTGAACTACTATAAGTCATGTATTTGCCATACACTAAATAAAAAAAATAAATATCTCTTGACTTAGAAAGCAAATTTATTCGGGGCTCCCTCCTAACTCTCAAAGCAAATTTCTGCCCAGGTGATTTACTTCTAGCTTGTTTGTAGACAACTCTGGGATTCTTTACTAAGTAAATAAATAGTCAGATTGTCCAGCTGTCCATTCCTGGTTGCTTTTAGATTTCAAAAATTCTTTACCTGATTCAAAACCACCCAATTTGGATCAATCTGAGCATCACCTTCTGGATCCAGGACAACAGTCTGATAAGCTCTGAAATCAGTCAGGGTGACCTCTGCATTCTCAGGGCAAACATCAATCTGGTCAATTACTGTATCTTGATCATAGTCTGATTCACAAATGTCACCAATTCCATCATCTGCAAACAAAAATTCAGGGTTTAAGGGGTGTCATTTGATAGCTGGAGTTTAAACCGATCCTTGAAATAAGTTCATTTGCCAAAGAATAAGATGCAAAGTGATATGCAAAAATTACTGATTTGGGAATTGAATGATTCAGAAAATCCAGAATGGTCCTACAGAACCTTCTCCAAGCCAAAGCATTTGAAGATGCCCCAAACCTGACAATCTAGATAAAATAGCCTGTTTTGGAGCTAGGCCACCACTGGGACACATCAAACTTCTTCCTGTTTCAAGGAGATACTTCCCAAATGGTTGAACAGCCCTAGAACTACAGAGTGTAGAAGCCATTTGGCATGATCTGGAGGGGAGATGGTGAGTTTTGTACCTTTCTTATGTAAACGAAGTAGATGAGAAAATTAGGACAAGGACTCAATCTTAATGTAAAGAGGAAGGCTAGAGAAACCTATGAAAGCCAGAAAAGCTGAAGGGAATGAAGCATTAGGTCACCAATAGTAAATTCAAAAACAAAATCAGAAGTGAGGACTAAAAGAAAGAGGTTGGCCTTACTGTTCTCATCTTCCTGTCCTGGGTTAGGAACCAGTCGGCAATTATCAGGCCCTGGAGGAACGTGGTCAGGGATTCCATCGTCATCATCATCATCATCACATTCATCCCCCAAACCATCTTTATCAGTGTCAAGCTGGGCGCTGTTAATGACTGTGGGGCAGTTATCAGTGCTGTCTTGGTGTCCATCCCCATCACTAGAGTACAGCAAGATAGGAAAAAAACACAGGGACACAATATGCTAATTTCTATGTCTATGTTCCCAAGCAATCTCTTCTAACCCTTTTCTCCAGGTTTATTTTTCTATTTGCTTGTGATATAAATCATAATCATTATATGTAAAACAAAATGGAGTCAGTATTGCTTTTAAAATGATTCTAAAAATTTTCTGTCTTTAGGAAAATATAACAGGTGCTAAATGTCAAACCACAAACATGCGAGCAGAAAACTGCACATAGGGCAAGAAAAGTTTAACAGGATGCAATGCTGA
This sequence comes from Boaedon fuliginosus, assembly GCA_027560395.1. Lineage (NCBI taxonomy): Eukaryota > Metazoa > Chordata > Lepidosauria > Squamata > Lamprophiidae > Boaedon > Boaedon fuliginosus. The sequence continues at coordinate 360,524 of JANHGC010002043.1, forward strand.
AGGCTGCTTTTGGGGTGGGCTTTGAGCAGAGAGACATAAATTGAAAAGGAGGAAATAAGGGTAGTAGTAGTAAATGCAAGGGGATAAAACTGTGAATCTGTAAGTGAAATTCGTTCATCTTTGCTAAGCTCGCATTTGCAAATGTGCTAATAAAATCTTTTCCTGAGTTCAAGTTATTGTCTCTAGTAGTTCCATATGCGAACATGAACTGTTCATTACACATGTATCCCACCATCCTTACCAAATCTCAAGGCAGTTGAGATAATACTCCATCCAACAACTTTGTGGATGAACAAGAGAGAGTGACTGGTGACTGGCCTAAGTCACTTCATAGACTTCTCTGGCTGAAGAAGGCCTGAGCCTAGTGTTCCAGTCCTAGTGACCTTAATTACTATACTGCATTAGCTCTTAAACAAAATAGGATTACAATTTTCATCATTCCAGTCTGCTCAATTAATATTGAAGCCTAGTGAAGCTAAAGAGCCTTGGTGGCACAGTGGTTAAATGCAGCACTGCAGTCTCTGCTGACTTGTTCAGCAGGTTGTCAGATCAA
>JANHGC010002043.1:396565-412796 GCA_027560395.1 Boaedon fuliginosus
CATTGTTTAGCTGACGGGACCTGTAACAGGCCGACTCTGTGGGATCTAACTGGGCGCTGGGAGGCATGAGGTGGCAGCAGGCGGTCTCGAAGGTACCCCACTCCTAAGCCATGAAGGGCTTTAAAAGTTGTCATTAGCTCCTTGAATTGCACCCGGAAGACCACTGGAAGACAATGCAGCTCACGGACAGGAGTTATATGGGTGCACCAAGGTACTCGTGCGGCTTCATTGAGTTCCTATGCCATTATAGTTATAGTTACCATTATAGTAACCCAAAAATCCTTGTGCAAGCTATAATGAGGATAATTTAATACAAAATTAAGTAAATCTTCTCCAAAGATGGAAAATCTATTTGCATCCCTACTTATTTATCATCTGCCCACACATTACATTTCTTACTCCTTAGCAAAATCTTAAATGCAGCCTCTGGCCATAAAAACATTTCTCCCTGTTGATCTCTAGCAAAAGTGAGGAGCTTGCAATCTCCAGATGAGCCTAAAATAAACTTCCGGTAATCCCAGCTACCTAGGCCAACAGTGACAAAAATTGAGAGTGCTATGTCACCAATGATTATCTCATTCACCATAGCTTATCTCATTCTCTATTTCTTCTATCGTAATAATACTAATAAATGTGTATATACATAGTTCAGGGCTGAACTGTTAAGCCTTTGGTGCTGAGATAAAATGGATGGATGGAGAGATAGATATCTAAATATCTCTATAACTCTGTTTGTCTATCTGCAGCCTGCTTAAATGCAGTAGGATCAAGAAGAATCCAGATTTAAGTTCATCCTCAAACATAGAAGCTCATTGGATGACTTTGAACCAAATGCTGTTTGTCCATTGACTCATTAATTATGGTGGGCAAAGAGCACTTTGTGTGTGGCTTTGACTTCCTGGAGGAAAGGCAAGTTACACATCTAATGAATTCTTACATCAAACTTGTTAAAGTAAAACATTATAAAAAAACTTTGGAAAAGAAAAAATAGAAATTGATAGTTCTTGGGCACTAATGATGACATTATTAATGGATGTTTGGCAAAAAGGAAAATAGATGGGAGAACAAAGGGTAAACCAAATGAAAGCAGAATCTTACACAGGCATAAAATAATAAACATGTAAATAAAAGAGCAAGCTAACACATCTAACTAAGTTTAACAGAATGTATTCCTAAATAAAGGAGCATAGGTTTACCCTCTAAATGGTAGAATTTGTAACTGAAATATCAAGGAGATAAGTCAAAAATAATTATATAGAAAGGTGACATTATGAATAAAGTAAAGATTCACAAAATAGGTCTTAGGTGCCCTACTTTGTGATAATAGTATAAGTGTTGGGCTATCAGAGGGACATTTTGCTGTATAACAGTCTTCACAAAAGTATTTTGTTGCCTTATTTACATCTTTATATAAGTTATATGTTTACTTTTATTTATTTATTTATTGGATTTATATCCCACCTCTCTTCCCCAAAAAGGGGAACTCGAGGCGGCGTACTTGAAAGAATGCTTTCTATGCTTCACTAGAAGTTTCTCAGATGCACCTTGAAAATTTATTTATTTATTACACTTTTATGCCTCCCAACTCCCGAAGGTTTACAACATGGATAGCAATAGCACTCAGATGTTATATACTGCTTGTCAGAGCTTTACAAAACTCCCCAAGCAGTTAAAGTCAGCCTATTGCCCCCAAACAATCTGGGCCCTCATTTCACCAACCTTAGAAAGGATGGAAGGCTGAGTCAACCTTGAGCTGGTGGGAATCGAACTGACAACCTGCTGAACTAGTCAGCAGAGATTGCAGTGCTGCATTTAACCACTGCGCCACCGAGGCTCTTTTGGATTGGTCTTTTAAAATGGTCCACAAAATACATGCAAAGGTTAACTTGTAATTTTTAAACATGTGCACATTTAATTCATAGAAATGAGAAAAACAGCCAAATGATTTTGTGTTCTTTACTTGGTTCACTATTGAGGTGGTGAATTTCTGTATTCATGGTGGAGAAAGTATAAACTAAAAAATAGTTTTAGGAACAGAGGGTTTATTGAAACCACAAAATATTTTAAGTCATTCTGCAAAGACCGCAAACTTTCCATAAACTTTTTAACAGTAACACTGACTCAATAGGACAATTTGCAAAGAATACTGTATGTGTGCCTTAGAATAGTTATTTTTCTTTTATTTCCAGGCATACACAATATTTCCCCAAGATCTTCTTTTAAAGTTGCAGAATATTTTCTCTGAAGGACTTTTTTAAAACAGAAAGTCTTTAAAACTTTATATTTATTTAGTACAAAACTTATGGTGCTCTAAAATTTGGGGTGCATATATCACCCCCACCCTAATGTGCTTTTGGCTTAGTTGTACAGTCCAGAATATTATAGTTGAGGGATGTCAAACTCAAGGCTTGCAGGCCAAATCCAGCTTGCGGAGTGCTTAGCTCTGATCTGCAGAGCAGCCCTGGAAACTGCAAAGGACTGGCCCATGGTGCTTCTGCTGGCAAAGGGTTGCAGGAGGCCGTCCCAGCCAAAAATGGAGCTCAGGAGCCTATATTCGCTGGCAGAACGTTTAGGCTACCTCAGCTGCCCCCAATACGAGTGATGTCAAGCTGGCCAAACCTACCCCGCCAAGGTTAAACTCAACTCTGATGTGACCCTCAATGAAATCAAGTTTGACACCCCTATATAGTTTATGTGAAACAAATTGTGTTTTTTTCAACAACTTATGTTTAAACACTGAACATTTAAAACAATAATGGCTTAAAGGTTGAGATATGATGAGCAAATTTTCAAAATCCAAGTTCATTTTCCTTCAGTCACAAACCCATAACCTTTATGATGATCATTCTATGTAAAGGATTCCAGACAAATTTATGATGATCATTCTATGTAAAGGATTCCAGACAAAATTGGGAGAGGATGAGTATGATGAAGAGTTATATTTAAGCACTGCACTGACATTGGGAAGAGCCAGAACTTAAATCCTCAGACAAGGCAGCTCAGTGGGCCATTATCTCAGTCCAATCCAGTATTTCTCAAGGCTGGCTGGGGAATTATGGGAGTAGAAGTCCATCCATCTTAAAGCTGCCTATACATTTAACCTGTCTGAGAATAAAACCCAGAGGAAGTGATACATATTAACTTCAATGCCTGGAAAAAATAAACTTAGTTATCACTTATTTGTTGTCTTAGCCTTCTTGGGGAGCACAAATTAATAACAATCATATTCTTTAAAGCCAAATAATGACATTTGCAATAATACCATAAGATGACCTATGTTGATCTTCAGTGACCTATGTTGCAAGGTCAACATTTTTTAGAGTAGAGAAATATCTGGTTGAGTGCTGTTTCTTGTGGGGAATTCAATCTATGTAAGTGGTCAGTGAATAAGTTAATTCAATATTGTTGTTGTTTTAGAAAACCTTAAGTTTTTTGCTGAGCGTTGTTGAATTGTATCAAGAAAACGTCCTCCTTAACTGCAGAAAATTGAAGTCGGGAGTGTTTACACACAACCGAGGTGGCCTTAGCTGGAAGTATGTTGCCAATCTATGCATGCTACAAGGGTGAGCCCTATTTCACTAACGTTGTTTTGGCCGTGAAATATGAGTTAGTCGAAAATGAAGGTCCTGAAAGGTAAGTGAAAGTCTTTTGCATAGCAATCTGGACAGCGCCAATGGTTTGCTCTTGGACCTACAGAACTGCAAATGCAGCTTCCCCCACCAATTACTTCGTTGAATCACGTGCGTTGAACTTGAACACCTCCATCAAGCCCCAAAAGGAGATGAAAACCACCGTATTTCAGCGCTGATACAGCAGCAAAAAGATTCAAAACACGACCTCATTGGTCCTATTTGCGGTCGCCCGTATTTTGCACCTCAGAACTGGATCAGGAGCACCAGGCTGGGGAAGGCGCCTGCCTTTTTTAAGAACGTCTGATACGGAAGTCGCGCGCAAGCTGTTGACTCGGGCATGCGCTTCCTTCGTCCCCGAGGCCGACGGTCATCCGCGCAAGCGACAGCCTAAGCGCCCAGCCTACGGGGAAGCGAAGACGACTCACGGGGCGGGGCTTTGCGAGGCCAAAGGTGAACGGTGTCAACATGGCGTCTTCAATGGAGCTGAGTTGCTGGGGCGGCGACTGGGGGTTGCCCTCGGTGCACGCTGAGTGCCTCGTTGTCATGGTAACGGGGGACTGGCTAGGTCACGCGAGCGAAAGCCTCTTGTGGGGAGGAGAAGCGAAAACTGCTGCTATAGGTTGTAGAAGGCGACGTCCTACAAAAACGGGAGGGTTGTCCGGTTCTGGCCGCTGCAAGAACCGGCCCGGTGGTCACGGTCGCCGTCCTTGGAGTAGAACTGGGGAAACGGAACTTCCGCGTTTCCAGGGCCGTTGTTGGGCTGGCTTCCCCAGAAAGTTGAAACGAGTCTGCATAAATGGGGCATCAGTTCTGGAGAGCAATAAAAATGGATTAAGTACCGGTATTATGCCGTTAGCTTTCGGGGTGCTATAGCTTGGCGCAACGCAGAGATGGGCTATAATATCCCCCACATAAAGTAAATAGGAATTGCATTTAATGCCGGTCTTAATTTAATCAACCATCATGCTTGACGATGATGAATGCTCCAATTCAAAACAATTGGAAAGCATGGAGTTGAAAAAACTGATTTAATGTGATACCTGCTGCATATATTTACTGAATTATTGGATCTGTGCTTTCCATCTTCAGAAGGCAAACTTCCTCTGACTCTATTTCTGGACTACAGCATTTTAATTTATTCCTTCCTTTTTTTATATGCCATAATGGAATTTGCATTGTTTTTCTTCAGGCAATCCACATAGTTTTTTCTTTAGATGCTAATTCTTTGCGGCTTATGCCACAATAAATCCATTCTTTGGCAGATGTGTCTGAAGTACACTTTGTGTGTGTGTGTGTACATATATATATATACCAAGACTTACATATATATATATATATAATATAATATAATATAAAAAAAAGATTAATGACTGGTCTGACTTCTGAGCAAATGGTGCTAAACTGAATCAGTTATCTGACTGGTCTTTGAAAATATGATATAACAGAATAACAGCTGAAGGGACCTTGGAGGTCTTCTAATCCAACTCCCTGCTCAAGCAGGAGATCCTATACCATTTCAGACAAATGATTGTCCAGTATCTTCTGAAAAGCTACCAGTGATGGAGCACTTAAAACTTCTGAAGACAAGCTGTTCCAGTGGTTAATTGTTGTGTCAGAAAATTTCTCCTTAATTCTAGGTTGGTTGTCTCCTTGATTAGTTTCTATGAATTACTTGTCTTGCCTTCTGATGCTTTGGAAAATAGGATGACTCCAACCTCTCTGTGGAAGCCCCTCAAATATGTCTCCTCAAATATGTCTGTGGTCACATCACAGAAGCTTCACAGGAATTAATGTTATTGACTAAAACTGCCTTTCCCAAATTTGTGCCCTTCAAATACTTGTATTACAACTCTTAGTATGCTGTAAAAGTGCAAGCATTCTGAATGAGATTGATAACACTTAAAAAGGAGTTTATTCAATCAAGGGCATTGGATTGGGGAAAGTTGTGTTTCATTTGGAAGTCTGGTCTTTCAAGACTGATTCTGAGGCTTTAGGATAGCAAAATAATGACTTAAAAATGTGTGCCAGCATTTGTGATTCCTATATTGTTTGTCTTAAGATAAACTAGATTCATATGTGGAGAAATTAAAAATGGATATTTTACATTTCCAAATGTATTTATAATCTTAGGAAGTGAGATTTGATTTTGTTTATCCATCCATCCTGCCATTATTTTTGTTAATAACTGTAGACAGTGAATATTCCTTCCTCCTCCTATTTTCCCGACAACAACTCTGTGAAGTGAGTTGGCTGACAGAGAATGAGTGACTGGACTAGTTACCTAGCTGGCTTTCATGCCTAAAGTGGGACTAGAATTTACAATTTCCTGGTTTCTAGGCCAGCATCTTAACCACTAGAGACTAAACTGGATTCAACCTCTTTGTGTCTGAAGTGGATTTGCTTTGCTAAATATTGGTCAAAACAGCTCTTTAAATCTCTTCTAGTGGCCAATTAATATCCCACTGAAATTCATAGAATTAATGGATAATTTCCTATTGGTTGTTGTAGCCTTGATCTTTCTATGGTAACAAAATAACACAAGTATGAACATTAAAAGAAATAAGTAGCTGCTGTTTTTCCAAGCTGAGTAGTTTTAAAATTTCTGAATGGTACATGTTTTTTTTAACTTTTATTACAGGCTTATGCCAGGTTTTCAGGTGCACCATTGAAAATCAATGTAATAGATAATGCATGGAAAGCACCAACAGGTATTACTTTAATTGTGTTTTTTAAATAATTTTATAGTAAGCATTTTAGATTTTTAGATTTTTTACTGTTAGAGTTTTTAGAGTTTATCTATAGACGATTGATATTTTATTGTTGTTTTAAATGCTGTTAGCCGCCTTGTGTTCCCTTTGATTAGGGAAGAAAGGTGGGGTACAAATTAAATAAATAAATAATATTTTAAAAAAATTATGGCACATTTAAAGTCAGACCTTGGCATTTTATGACCTATGCACCACATCTGGCCCTTTGACTGTCCCTGTCTGGCCCATGATGGTGGGAGGGGGAGGCAACAAGAGCATGGGGTGGGCAGGGGATGCCAGTGGCACCAGCCCTCCACAACTACCCCAATTTCTCACCCTGGTTGTATATATATTTAGAACTGTTTAAATAAGAAATTGGTTTGACTTGACTTGTAGTCCAGTCTTGAAATACAAAGGAAACAGTGGATGGAATCAAAATAAAGTTTGTTTTATACCTGCACTATGTTGCAAGGTAAGTGCAGCAAAATATTAAATAAATTGCTTTGATAAGGTTCTGTTGTTTAAAACAGCCGCTCCCAACTTTCTGGCACCAGCTACCAGTTTTGGAAGAAAAATTGTCTTCCAGAGACCGGAGGGAGGAGTGGTTTTGTGTGCAACCTAGGTCCTGCACATGCACAGATGGAACTTTGCTCGCTTGCCTGCTGCTTGCACAGCCCAGTTCCTAATAGACCATGGACTGGTACTAGTATGTGACCTGGGGTTTGGGAACCCCTGGTTTAAAACATAATTGCACAATGCAAGCTAAGTATGAATTATATAATAGGAATTAGGTAGGATAATAGATAGTCAACCTTTAGAGGTTATAATATCTATCTAGTAACAGAATCAAAACCCATCCAAACTCATCTGGTATGCTGATATAGTATAACAACTACAAAATGTAAGCATTATTACGAAGACATGATTTGAATATAAAGATTAAATGACAAATAAGGTGGATTACCCAATCTGTTATAACTCACACTGTAGATACTGAGTCAATATCTGATATAATCAAACATTAGGGTCTTTTGAGATATCAAAGCAGTTCTTCTGTTTATATGATCTTATCTGATTTAATCTTTTTTAGGGAGTATACCATTGTTAATATCAGATGATATTGTTATTTCTCAGCCAGCAAAAATATTAAACTTTTTAAGAAAACAGGTAGGTTTCATAATTAATATTACCTATTTCAGTATGTTTAAGGATGATATACTCTAGGCTTGTTTTATATTTGTTAGTACTGTATATAGTTTTGTCACAGAAATACTGGAGGAACTGGTGCCGGTTAATTTAATTTTCTATATTAAATTAACAGTATTGGTAGTAAACTTATATTTTCTCTGACAGTTATATCAGGTTTAGATTACTACAAACCGTAGCTCTATCAGTGGTATAACAGAGAATGGAATTTTTGAAGATATAGGACACCCATTAGTTAGCGTTGATACTGTCTACATGGTACAAATCCTTTTGCTTTGGTGATTGTAGGATATAGGATGGCAGTGTCACTGTCTTCATTCTTTGTATTTCTACCTGCTTAAATTAAGTAATCTTACTTTTTCTTTGAGTGAGGAGGTTGTTCCTTTAAGGGATCGTGGTTCACTCCCTTCATTACTGGATTCCACCATACTGGACAATTTTCAGCCAATATAACTTAGGTTTTTTGCAGAAGGTGATTGAGAAGATACTTGTATAACAAATTCAGAAGAGATTGGAAGAAATCGATTATATGGATCCCTTTCAGGCACCATTCTGGGAATGGGACAGAAAAGGCATGCTTTTCTATGATCCTTGATGAGGTCGAGATGGGGTTGTACATCTATCCTTGTTCTATTTGAGCCCACTGCAGCCTTTAGCACCATTGGCCATGGTAGCCTTCTATATTGGCATAGAGCTGTGATGGCAAACCTATGCCACATGTGCCAGAAGTCACATCCAGAGCCATCTCTCTGGGCATGCCAGCTGTCACCCATTGTTCTTCCAGATTCTGGTGCATGTGTGCCACCCAGCTGGTCTTCATACGCGTGGGAGCACCAGAAGAGCAGCTCCCTGGAGTGCATACGCGTGCCAGCCAGCTGGTCTTCGCATTCACATGCACATTAGAAACCAGAAGACCAGATGGCTAGCGTGCATGTGCGTGCTGAGAAGCTAAGCTTCCAGTTTCTGACATACGTGTCGGGGAGCTGCTCTTCTGGTTTCCTGTGTGTGTGTGAAAAGATTAGCCACCACGGGCTTAGAGGATTTGGAGTGGGCTACAAAGTGTGCTAGTTTGCCTTTTTCCTCCTGAATCAATTCAGTTGATGATGATTTGGGAGGAGAGCTCCTGCCCTCAGCCTGTATCATGTGGGGTGCTGCAGGGTTTGGTGCTTTCTTCTCTCCTATTCAACATCTACATGAAGCCGTGTGAAACAGCTTATTCCTCACCCTGATATGAGATATCATTGGTATTTATACCTAATCATATATCTCTATCTCTGACAAATTAAGTGACGCTATAAACCTCTTATCCCAGTACCTAGAGATTATGAGGGTCTAGATGGGGAACAACAGCTTCTGCTGAACCCTGGAAAAATTTGAGTGGCTTTGGATTTGGGGATTTACCAGTTCTAGAACTCTGCCATCTTTGGTGCTGATGGGATCAGGATCACACTTCCCCAGATAGACCCATTGTGCAATTTGGAGGCCTCCTGGATGCATAACTCTTGCTCAAGCAGCAGGTGGCAGTTGTGGCTAGGAGGGCCTTTACACATCTGCATGTTTTGCACCAGTTGTACCCGTTCTTAGATTGGGAGGCTCTGCTCGTGTTCTAATCACCTCCAGATTGGATTTCTGTAATGGGGCTGCTCTTTTATGTCAAGTTTTTTATTATTTTTCTTTACGCACATCAATTCTTATACAAACAGAACTGTTTTGGGTTTCCATCATCTCCATCTAGTACATCATAAATTCTATCACAATAGAAAATCATCCTTATTATCTCCTCCAAATATCTACTAAGAATCAGAATCTAAACCTTTCTCTGTTATGTAGAACACTTCCCTAGTTGTTTTTTTTATGGACCCAATTAATGTAATAAACTTATTTCATTTACATCCAATGCTAAATATCCTTTGCAAGCTTTATAACATTTTGATTTATATAGCTTATTCAGCAAAATAAAATTAAAAAAAATAATTCTAGATGTCAAATAATCCATTCTAAATTATTTGTGTAAATAATATGTAAATGTAAATATAATTAATTTCCAATATTGACTACTATTGTTCATTCCAGTTCCTTTTCTATATAATTCCTTCCAAACCATTTTAAACAGTATTCACCATCTCAATTAACTTTAACATGCTGTTATTTCAAAGTCTAAACATTTCTTTATTATATAATCTCCATTTTTAAATATTTATAATCTTTATCATATTCTCTATATAAAATAAGAGGAGGTTGATTCTAAATAACATTTCCCTATTTATATAAATGTAATTATATTTCAATATTAATGATATTTATTCATTCCAAATCATTCCTAAATAATTAATTTCAATTCATTTCCCCCTTTTATCATTTCCCTTTTATTAAATTCCCTGTCTTCCCTATCCTCTCTGCAATATAATAATACAATAATACTCATAATATTAATTCAATATACTAATCACTACATTCATTATTTAAAAAAATACAGTATATAGATTATATATAAGAAATAATTGCTTTAACTTCTGTAACTTCTGAACCTTCCTTTTATTTATGTATTCTTATTATGCTTATTATTTTATTTCCCCCCCTCTAGCTTAGCTCTACTTTAACGCCTTTTAGCCATCATCCCATTCCCTTTTTGAGGCAATAAATAACAATCTTTTAATCTTACTCCCATGCTTTCCATCTTGTTCTCTATCCCCATTTTGTTGTTTCATCCATTGTTTAAGTCCATATCCCCTGCTTTTTTGGCCACCATCCATCTGTTTCTCCAGACTTCTGTTGTGCTTGTCCAGTTTGCATTTCTGTATGCATTCTCAGCTTTCTCATGTCATTCAGACTCCAACCTTTATTTTGTTTGGGGTTCCTTTTTTTTCCATCTTGTCCAGTTTTTTCACCAGTAAAAAGCTATTCTTTTTTGTTCACCCTTTGATTGCTGCACTAAGTCTTTGGTTTGTTGAGCTAGTGCATTTTGACTCTCAATGTCTCCACTGGGTTCCACTTGCCATTTTGATTTTCAATATTATTTTCCATATCTCCCCTTACTATCTCCAATTCTAATTCCATCAGTCTCCGTAACACAAAACAAATTGTATCAACTGCTTCATCCCATCTCGCCTCCATTTTCAAATTGGTTACAAAATGTCTCAATTTCAAGCTCTCAGTCTTTTTCTGCTTGCGTGGGAGGCACTCTGCCCTGTCAAAATTGAAAACTCTCTCTAGTCCGATAATTTGCTTTTCAAATCGAAACTGCTGCTATCACAATTCTGGAGCCACTTTTAGGTTTATTTGCTTCCCGGGGTCATTTCAATATGAAGGCAAATTTCTCATCTTCTGCAGGTTTCGTTTGTTCCACACTGTCTTCCACCACTCTCCAGCACACATCTTAAGCCCGGAGTGGCTTCGGCTTCATGGCGGCCATTTCTGCCACCGCTTCATCCGCCGTTGGCTACAGGGATATCCTATTGGGAAGGGAGATGCGGCTCCCCCCAACTCTCAAACTGTTTCCCCTCACTTTGCTGCCTTTTTGGGGAGCTTAGGCTCTTGGGGAGTCCTCGGGAAGGAAAGCGGACCCAGTGTCCAGCTCCACCAAAGACCAAACCGGAAGTCCAATGGGGCTGCTCTTGAAGAGTATTCAGAAGCTTCAGGCAGTGCAGAATGCATTGTAGTGGCATAGACAGTTATTTGCTTCCAGAACAGCACACCTCTGCTCCAGGAGCTGCATTGGTTTGCTTCTGGATCCAATTCAAAGTATTGGTTTTAACCTTTCAAGCCCTTCAGGACAGGAGACCAGGTTATATAAAGGATCATCTCTCCCCAATTATATCTGCCCATCCCATTAGGGAATACTTTAGTTCATCTGCTAGGAACTTTAACACTTGGCAGTCCCAGGAGGTGGTCTTCCTCTGCTGCAGTGCTTGCCTGGAACATTCTCCTCCCACCCATATTAGGTTAGTTCCATCCCTTTTTGATGTTCCAGAGGTCCCTCAAGACTGGCTTTGTTATCATGCCTGGTAGGGTCTCAGGGAACCAAACATCTTAAGAAGGCTCTAATGTGTAATGTACTGGTTCCTGTACTATACAGTTGTATTTTTAATAATGACTTTTTAAATAATTCTTTTTATATATTTATTGTTTTATTTTAATGCTTGTATGCTAATCGGAGTTGCTTCATGAGATGAGTATTTATTTACTAATTTTACTAAATAAATAAATGATGACTTAAAAATATGTGTTTGATTTAAGAAATATTGATCGGCAGAATTTGCATGCCAGTACATGCTCTAAATAAATTTCATCTCTTCTAATCACTTTGCAGTCCTATGATATAATAAAATGTAATAGAAACATTTTGTTTGCGTAAGAATCTAAAATGATCCATGTGGAAGGAAAGGTTGAAAACTGTTTAAAGTCTAATACTGTAGTCTTCTCTTCTAAACTCAGATTAGATGATATGTTTCTAAAGGAATCAAGTAGAGATTAGAAACCTAAAAAACTGCTTATTATTGAATCGTATTTGTTAGCGATAGAGGATATCCCCCAAGGTAAGGGTGTACTCAGCAAAAGATTATGAGATTGGTAGCACATAGCAGCAGACAATTACACTGGTGTTGTAAATGTTTACAATAAAACAAAGTCTATATACAAGGTCTTCAGCAGTCACAATAAACGTTGTCTTCTTACCAATCCAGTCATACACGGTTAGTCAGTCCAGTTCAGGTTGCCAATGCACAGCAGCAAAAAACCCAAACCTCCCACCACTACAGTAAACAAGAGCACAAGAGCAATAGAGAGCAACAGATACCAAAAAGCTATAGAGAACTAAGCTAACATTACACTCTGCTCTTATACTTTACTGTATCCTGTAATTAGTTGCATGATGCAGCAACTTCTCTTAAAGTAACAAACGTATTTTCTATGAGGTGTCTACGTGGTTTCTAGGTGGTGTCTAATACTGAGATATGCCTTCCTTCTTTTCTGGTTACTGTTATATCAGACATTGTAGAATTCCAAAATGTTAAAAGAGAAGGTGGGAAGTAAAGTAAATAACTGTGAGTGGGAAGAATCCCAGGTGCTAGTAAGAAAGGGTTTTTTTTTTAACTTGGCTTGAGATGTTTCAGAAAATGTGTTCTTTTTCAAGGGCACTCCTGGAGCATACATGAACAAATTGATAGAGTCAGTTCATGGATATTCTAGAAATGTCTTTGAAAAAGAACACATTTTCTGAAACGCATCAGGGCAAATAAAAATCATGTTTTATTGGCAAATAGAATTCCTCCTCTTTTTTTGTTCAACTCTTCTGCTAACAGAAACTGCTTACAAAAGAATCGGAGGAGATTAGGATATCTTGCTCAAATCACAGGCTTTTGCGAATGGTGAAGCAGTTAAGCATGCCTGCAGATTGATTTCTAGTATAGCATCTGGTCAGCAGAGGGAATTATATTTTGTTTTCTTAAGGAGCCACTCTGAAACTAGATATTGGTATACATATTCCCTGTAGAACCGAATTGTATTTCTTAAATCCATAATTTCATCAGAATGTTCTGATAGAATGCAATTTGAAATATTTTGAATGTTTATCATAGAATAAAAACTAGACATCACCTGCTTTCTTCCCTTTTGTTGTTATAGACTCATGCAAATAATAATTCATCCTATTATATACTATAGTACGTACTATGCCAAGAGCATAGTATATAAAAGATATATTTCAAAGGTTCCCACTGAATCAATGTAAGCAACATTTATACATACTTTTTTCCGGCTATCTAGCCAGCCCTAGAATTGAACCAGTGAAGAGCTAAAAAGGATAGAATCTCTTCAGCACAGTTCACAAATAAATCTCCTGAGACTAAAAAAGATTCTTCCAAGCAGATTTCTGTATTATTCCACACCTATAGACAAAATCTTGCCAAACTGAAGCAGGCTACAACCTACTGTACATGAAGATATGTTCTGGGAATTATTAGGGAAGGGCCGTCTTTACCCTCCTCCTTTCACACAAATTATCTGAACTCAGTTGTCTCTTCTCTGGACTATACTCCCTCCTTCTCAGATTACATTCCATCATATCTCACCTCATTTAGCTTTATCCAGTGACAATAAGGATGAAACCTTTTATTGGCCAATGCATTCTCTAGATCTTTTTAGCTTAAAGAGATTTTTTTAAAGAACAAACACAAACCAGTTGTAGACATCAAGAACACTCAAACTGCATTGGTTGCAGTTTCAAAGCAAAAACTGAAAACAGAATTTTCCATTTCCAACATTTCAAACAGGCATTTCAAGGATGTGAAAGAAAGGAATGTTTTTATTATTCCATGTGTTTAGTGAAATATAAAATGCGTAACTAACTTTGGTTATTACATCTAGTTTTTTTAGAAAGTTTATAAAACTGTCTGCTGCCTTTTTTTGGCAGAAATATAATGCTGATTATGAATTGTCTTCAAAGGATGGAGCTGACACACTAGCATATATTGCACTACTTGAAGAAAAACTACATCCTGCTATGGTAAGAGCCAACTAGTATCTCAACTTGCATTTAACCACAGCACAGTTATTTCCTCTCCATCTTCAAATTATAGCCTTCATCTTCTCTGTGGTCCACAAGTGTGACTGACAACTTAAATTGTACATAGCTGTATCAATGTTAAAATGATGTTTTTCCACTTTTTATGACTTAGCAAGGTTGTTATGTTTCACTATCCTTTATATTGGAGGTGAAGTCAGATGATTAGCAGTGGGCTGATTGGATGTTCCACAGCTCTCCCTGTTGGTTCCCAATAAGCCTGTTCTGTCACCTAGTGCTACGATAGGAACCTGCAGGTGTGTTAGAAGTTGGGTGGATTTGTATTATGGCACTAAAAAATTTAGTTCATATCTTTGTGAATACTTTTTCGACTGTCCCTACTGGTTTCCTCAAGGCTATAGTAATATGACAGTGAAATGAAAGACCAGGAATCATGGAAATGAATTGGCATTTTACAAATGTTTTATGCCAGAATGGTTTGTTGAAACAACAGCATGCGAACTAGCCTGAAGCCATCCAACAGTGTTGCACTCTTTCCATTTCTGCTGCAGGAACATGGTTGGCAGATGTTTCTCCTTACTTTGTAACATGTTGAAAAATGCAAAGCAGTAGTACTTACCCAGTCTTTTATCCAGTATGCACTGCAGATGCATAAGCAATACTAGAAATCACTAGAATTCAGTAGTGATTTAGAAAAGCCAGTATAATGTCAGTAAATTTTATGTTTATATAGGTTTGCAATAGATAATACTTTTAAAAATAGGCATATAGAGCTACTACATGTGTCAAAGTTAATATTTTGTCATTTTCTCGTTGAAATTAAGTGTCAAGTTCAAGTTAATTCTTAGCAATTACATAGATTAATTTTCTCTATGACAATCTGCCCCTAAACTGGTCTTCTAAGTCTTCTAATGACGCATCCGTCTTACAGCTAGTTATCCCTTTCTGCTCTTTCCTCTATTTTGCTCAACATTAGCTCCTTTGCCGGAATTAGGACTTCATATAATGTGTTTAAGGTAGCATAATTTGAGTCTAATCATTTATGTCTTGAGAGAGAACTCTGGTTGATTTATTCAGTGATCTGTTTGTTTGTTTTCTTGGCAGTGCATGGTATTCGCAGAATGCTTTTCCAATGCCAGAGTTCAAAATTGTCAATACAGTTCGGTTCCTATCCTGCTTCTTCAAAGGCCACTTTTTGCTCCATAAAAGTGGAATGCGGAATACTACTGCTAGCACTATTTCAATTTTTGTAGTATAAATACATCATGGCATCTTTTCAAGGGCCTTCTTAACCATTCTACCAAATACTAATCTGTAGTGTATATCTTAACTACTTGTTCTTTTACTATGGATGGTTGATTCTAAAAAGCAGAAGCTATCACTTTAATATCTTCATTGTCAATTCTAAGCCTTGTTTTTATACCTGATGCAATTAATTTAGTTTTCTTTTTATTTAATTTTAATTTTCACTATACTCCTTGAATTTTATTATTAGAGTTTGCAGATTCTTTTCATTTTCAGCTATCAAGAATAATGTCATCATTGTAATACAGATTATGTTTCTTTCTCCAGTTTTAAAATCACACTCATCTCTTTCAACCCAACGTCCGTTAATATATATCCAGCAAATAGGTAAAATAAATGAAAGGGTACATCTTTGTTTCAATTTTTTGCCAATTTGGATCCAATCTGTTTTGCCATACTGTGACTTCTTGACCCTGTATATAGGTTTTACATTAGGACAATGAGATATTCTGGAATATCCATTTTTCTAAGCACATTCCATCCATGATTAACAGAATCAAAGGCCTTTCTATTCTATTTAGTGGCGATAAGGACGGCACGATGTTCATATTGTACCGTCCTTATTGCATCTACAGATAGCCGCCCAGCCACCCTGTTTAGGGTGACCCGCTCCCTGTTAAGATCTGGGGAGGTGGAGGAACCCTTGCAGGGGAGAGCTGAGGAATTTGTTCAGCAACTGGCAGATAAAGTCGCTCAGATTTGGTCGGACCTGGATTCCGGTTGGGCAGAGTCCACTGAGGTGGCAGGGGCGGGTCTTAGTCCAGTTATTTGGGAGGAGTTTGAGCAAGTTGGCCCTGATGATGTTGACAGGGTTATGAGGT
>JANHGC010002043.1:443152-454092 GCA_027560395.1 Boaedon fuliginosus
CTATACATGATGAAATGAAAATGTAAGGAAATTAAATGGAATAATTGCAGAAATATAAGTGTAATCCAGTCAACACTCTTTGGATATAAATATGCTGTTTTTTAATTCTTTAAAAAATTAATAAAACTTTATTAAAAAAAGAAGAAGTAACAGTATTAAATACTTTTGGGGAGATAATGGCAAACAATGGGAAATGGATGTTTTTTCATGTTTCCAGAAGTTGCTTATGGTTGCTAAGTAACTATATAAGCAAGAAACCTGCACAATTCCCTACTTGGTTTAGCCAAAATATTGCAGCACAATTTTTTCTGTTATTCAGCTGGATTTTTTTTGGTTCACCATGGATTGAGAATGTTGTTTATAAGCAGGAGAATTCATATATGTTTGAAATTGAGTAGATTGACTCTCTGAGAAATACTGTAAGACAATCCCCCAGAAGTGAAGGAATGAGGAAGAACATTGGAGACTTTCTCTAATCTACAGATTTGGATGTTTGCAACTGTATGGAGAGGAGTAGGCCCTTCAGTGTGAGTCATAAGGCACCATAGTTCTGTTACTGATGTCCCAACCTAAATAGACCATGGAGCGGTTGCTTTGGGGGTGGAACTAATTAAAGTAACCACCTGACTGATGCTCTACTAAAGTTGATTTCGTAAAGCAGAGCTGAATAATGAAAACTCTTATTTTCACATGATGGTGCAGGCAAAAAAAATTTAGAAGACTGTTACAATAAGGCAATGTAGAATCTTATCTTCTTTGATACGGCAATTCTGAATACACCTTTATAAGTTTGGTAGTAGAAGCTTCCCAATCTACTACTGTCCAGAAGTGCTGAGTTTTATATTCTGTAAATTTAGTGTATCTGAATGGCCACAACTTGGAAAAGGTTTATAGTAGTATGTTGTTAAAGAGATCTTATATGAAAGTATGATCCTTCTATTCTTCTCAAAGTATTTATGACATATTAGATGTTAATCATTAAATATTCACTGATATTCATTAACATATTAGATGTTAATGATTAAATATTTGCATTATGGTTTAATAAATCAATGAATGTCAAGGTTAGATTTATTTACATACAATAACACTTTCAGCGCTGGGTAAAGAGAGAAATTGCAGGCTGACTAGTTACATCTATCCATCATCCATCCATCCATCCATCCTTCCTAGTACAAATGGCATAACCTATTCATTTTATTTTCCCAGAGTCTTCCAGAGTATGTCCTTATATTTAATTGTTATGTTTTATTGATTTTATTGTAACACTTTTGATTGTTATGAGCCACTCAGGATCACTGATTGTCAGCCAACATACAAGTATAATAAATATTATTATGGTTGATCGCACAGTCAGCCCAATCCTGCAACTATTTGGATCTTTGCTGTTAATGAAATATTTTTATTCATTATCATCTTACTCATGTTTGTCATTGTCTTCCCTCTTACATCAGAAAGAGTCCCATAGCACCTTTCAGATTAGCAATTTTCACTAAAAGCGTAAGCTTTTCTTAACTAGAGCAATATGTGGGACGAACAGACCAATCTCTGCACAAAAGAATTAATGGATGCAAGCATAACATCAGGACTCAAAACAAGGACAGAGTAATATCAAAGCATTTAAGTCTCCCAGGAGACTCCATCACAGATCTCATTAACTATTTTAGAAAAACAAATTTTAAAAACACAAGTGAGCAAGAGATTGCTGAAGTCACTTGCATGAAATAATTCCAACAAACAATGTTTTTTTAATGTGCTCCAACTATTAATTGATAAGGTATTTACGATGTGTCTCACCCAATTTGCTCCTGCTTAACCAACCTCCCTTTTCCCTCCCTTCTCCATTACAGTTTAAATCCTAGATCAGTTTAGCCACGACATGCATCTGGTATAGCATATGTCTTAATGAAAAAAATATGTCTGAAAAGGTGCTACCAGTCTCCATGTGATTTTTGGCTACCATACACTAGCATGGTTTCCTGATAAATTGGCCGTAAAATTTATCTCCTTTTTACTCCTCCAGCACACTGTCATTTTCAGCTAATCTTGAGTCCAAAAAAGATAAAATGTCTTTTTCCATATTAACAGAATGCAGGATCTTTTATTTAAAGCTACAGAATTGTTGATTCTCTATTTGGCTCTTTTCTTTTTTAAAAAAAAATACCAAGGTTAGCTGTGTGAAATGAGTGTTTATTTTCAATCCCGGTTCCTATCTTTCTACTGGTTTCTAAATAAGTACCAGTTTATTGCATGGTTGTTTCATTAATTGTCAGCAGATGGGGCTAATACTTTAACAAAATCGATAAAAGCCTGATTGGCTGGCTGGGATTTACACATTTACTATTAAAAATGTTGCTTCCACCAATTGTGTGACCAAAGAGATGCTGCAATATTAACCTATTTTGAGTATGAGGACTGAGCTTAATAATGTGTTAAATTGATTCTTGGCATGCATTTTTGTTTAAAAGCAGTAAGAAGAACCAGACATCTAGCAGATGCTAGGTGGTTCATCACTAGCCTTGTAATCTGCTTTCTTCTTGTTTTTTCTTAAGGAACACTCGAATTACTGGCCCTAAAGCTAAGAAGCTCATGGGTTGTCATAGTGGTCTTAGACAAGATTTTCTTTGCGGTGCTTGGTGCTGAACTTTGTTAGCACCCAGAGTCCTTGGTGATGAAGGCAATGACTTTGTGGACTTGTTTGCATACAGAGCTTTTGTTATCTCACTAGATAACATTTTCAGTGCTGGATATGTGCCTGCAAACAACCAAGCTCAGAGAGCACCAAGAACCCCACGGTTCAACTTGGAGCTACATATATTCTCTTCTGTAAGATTTTATATGCCTGAGTGTATCCTGTCTGGGTAGATTAATGTGCTTCCTTGTGATCAAGATAAGCATAATGCTGAATAGAAATTAGCTTTTTATGGCGGCAGGAAATGTTAAGTATAATGAAGACAAAATGAACTGCAATTAATGTTACATTTTCATATCCTACTTTCCTTCTTGGAACTCAAGCTAATGTATATGAGGATCTCTTCTAATTTTATTCCTATTCCATTCTTTCATAGATATGCTATTAAATAGTCCAAGGACACCTGGTTATCTCCATCTCGGGTAGGGATGTGAACATCCCTCCTGATCCCAGTCCTGATCCCAGTCTATCACCTTAACCATTACATTCCAGCAAAAGTTTTTAACTCTTGCCCATCTATTTCTGTTACTTACAGTATTCCTTTTTTGTTTTTATAAGCAGGGACAATCATTCACACAACCATCCTTTCTTTTTTTCCCTTTAAACCAAAATGCCACCATGCATTCAACACCAATCAAGAGGCCAGGTGACACCTTGTTGGCTTCTGACTCTTTCCTCACTATCCTCATTGGCTGTTAGCGGGCAAGTTAAAGCCAGGGCTTATTACAGGTTTACAAAACTGGACCATTGAAGCATGTAAAGTAACAACCTGGGCTTTGGTTATTTATTGATTATGAGTCTGCATGTACTGCATGAAATAGAACTTTATCTTCTCAGACTTGTGTAAGGCATAGCAATAAATCCTGATTATCCAAACTCTCACCCCTATATGCCAGAATTCACAACTGTTGCTCATAGACAAAATTCACAGGCTAGAAAAGCTGCTTTATTGTAGATGGGAGAGAGAAAGAGGGGAGGGGGATGGTGGAACAAAGAATTCAAGCTCTATATGTAAGTCTCCTCCAGGGTTTAATTCTAGATATTTCGTTCTGCCTTTTCAAGTCAATGGAAATATGATAATTTTCTTACTGCCCTTGAGAAGAGGAACATACCTGCAGAACTTTGCATAGTAATTATTTAGGCTGCAAATTGTTAGTTTCACCTTGTCAGTTTCAGCTCTAATACTATCTTCCCCTATATTTTCTTTTTCCTCTTGCAATCATTTTTTATCAGCATCGCCAAGATATCTCTTCCTTGTAAGAGTGGCTTCAGTGAAATTGTTCTGTACCAGAGTATAATAAGGGCCACTGTTACATTTCCAACTTAATCTGGATTTGCACAGAACAGACATAAATTGTGATGTCAAGCTTCACATGGCTGTGTTTCAGTTAATATCTGGACATTGGAGACTCTAGCCCTTGGAGGGCCAAACACTGACCCACTTCCCAACAGGTCAGAACTGGGGTATTTAAAGCATCTGATTGCAAAATAACCTCCCCCCCACAAGCATGCTGCTTAATTGAGGTTTCAGAAAACAGTATTAACAGGACCTTACATGTTCAACTTTGCTATCTATGGAGTTGAAGTTTCAGATGTGTGGGCAGAAGTGTATGAGAGAGGACTACAACAAAAATAATGACATCTTCTCTTCCCACCAGTCCCCTGGCACAATTTCCTGATTTTCCATCAAGCAGTCTTGGAATAATGTAGACAATGTTGTTGGGATGCCCTGATAAATGAGTTCATTTCATGTTAGACATTCCCACTTTAAACTGCTCAATCAACCTTTTCCTTCCAGGCCACATTCTGTGGAAATGGTTCCATATCAATGGTACTAAATGTTTACCCTGTCAGTGATGATGGATTTTGTCATTGGTGATCTTTAGTTCTTATTGGAAGATAGCCCCCAGGATTTTAAGAAAATTGTCTGAACTATTCTGCTTCAAACATGGGTTGCCCGTTTTGCATGTTTGTTACTTGTTAGGACATTTATAAATCCTATTCAAGTTCAGTTCGTAAGAAAACATTTACATCTGAGGCATCTGTATGACTAATATTGTTTGAGAAAGGTAATAACTTTGCTGGACATTGGCATGCCCTTGGAGGACTTGTATCTGCTCCAAGTGTTCAAGCAGTGGCTGCCAGATTTTTGGCTGAGATTAATATGGATGCCACACATGTGGCTGATTCTGCCCCACTTGCCAAATTAGCTGATTATCCTGGGTTGCAGCTTACTTTTGATGTTTGAGTAAGGCACTGGTGACCTGAATATTAGCAAGTTGGCAAGAAAAGCTATACCTATTGTTTAACTTCAAGCCTTGGTGGTGCAGTGGTTAAATGCAGCACTGCAGACTCTTCTGACTTGTTCAGCAGGTTGTCAGATCGAATCCCCAGGCTCAAGGTTGACTCAGCCTTCCATCCTTTCTAAGATTGGTGAAATGAGGACCCAGACTGTTGGGGGCAATAAGCTAACTCTGTAGCTGCTTGGGGAGTGTTGTAAAGCTCTGATAAGCAGCATATGACATCTGAGTGCTATTGCTGTCCATGTTGTAAGCCGCCCAAGGTCCTTCAGGAGTTGGGCGGCATAAAAATGTAATAAATAAATAAATAAAATAAATAAATAAATAAAAAATATGTCAATTACACACTTTATGGCTACTACTGTTTAAGACAATTGCCCTCTTCTTTGCGAAAGATCTGTGAAGACTGTATTGTTTTTTTGTTTTAGGTTGGGTTGAGTTTTTTTGGGTGGTGGTGGTATTGACTGATCAGCTGCTTTAGGTAATGCCTATGCTTGTGCTGAATTCAAGTCCTCACTTTGAGCAAACATATCAAAATATTTTATGTGGGTCAAGCTGTCAAGGTGTCTCATCAATATTGTCCTTTTCTGGCAACAACTTTCCAGAATCTCGGATAATCTTCTGGTCCTTTTCATCAAAATGCCAGAAGTTAAATATGTTCCCCTATTTAAAGCAAAATATGAGCTCTGTTAAAGAATCAGTGTAATTATTTTTCCTTCTATCTAACAGCATCTTAATATGAGGAATTCTTGAGATGTTGAAAAATGGGTTTAGAAGCTACTCAGCCTAAGCAGATGAAAGATATTTGCTTTTGGATTGTGATTACTCACAGACTTGTGAATTACTTATGCAGCCATCAATCTACACTCACTACATGCTTTTTAAAATGGAAAGGTACCAATAATGCAGTGAATGATTCAAGGTTGCTTGTCTTCTTGGAAGAAGTTCCTTTTCTCCAAAAGAATAGTGATGAAATTTTATGAGAACAAAACATTCTTAATCACTTATTTTCAAAACATCACACACACATGTGTATGTCTATATGTGTGTGTGTGTACATATATACATGTATATGTATGTATGTACACATACAGTATGTGTGTGTATAATATATATATATATATATATGCGTGTTTGTGTATATGTGATGTCTGTGTGTGTATGTATTTTTTATGTATACACACACATATACACATACATACAATGAGGAATGTATGTATTCCTGGGAGTCTCTTGCAGTTCTGTTATCCGTCACATTGCCCATGTCAATTGGGGCTGCCAGAAGTTGTGAATGAGGAAATTTTAAATAGCTATTCCTGACCTATGGACATCACATGTACAGAATCCTGTACTGCATAAACTCATTCTAATAAGGCTTTGTCTTATTAGGGACCATTTATGGAATCACCAGAAATTGAGTAACTTGTGAATCAAGCTGTTGAGAGTAAAGCTTTAATGGATTGTCAGAAACAATGCATAGTTGCCCTCTTCTTTTGCTGATTTTCAGCATTAGTTGGTACCATAGAAACACACAGAAACAAAGACCAGAAGTTGCTTTCAGCCCATGCTTAATGCTCTTAGAGAAAATAATGAATTTGTACATGAGCATTATATCCTGCAGACCTCAAGGCAATCACCTTTCCCCCCTCATTCCCTCTGTTAATTATATCTTACAAAAACAGCACCCTTTAAACCCAGATGTTCATATTCTAATACTAACATTCTGTAGTTCATCTTTACAAAGCTAGCTAACACATGTTTTAAAAGTTATTGTACTATATATAACAGCCTTGCCTAAGAGAATAGAGTCCTGCTACATTTAGAAAATGCAGGTGCTATGTAAGCTCCCTTTTGAAAGCAAGGACTTAGCTCAGTTTCCTTTGAAGATCCAGAGACTTGAAACTGAAAACTTTTATTAATGCCATTGTCTCCTTGTATCAGCAGGTTCCAGAGAGATTCCTGGAAGTGGCTCAGATCACATTACGAGAGTTTTTCAATGCCATTATCGCAGGCAAAGATGTTGATCCTTCCTGGAAGAAGGCCATATACAAGGTCATCTGTAAGCTGGACAGTGAAGTTCCTGAGATTTTCAAATCCCCAAACTGCCTCCAAGAGCTTCTTCATGAGTAGAGATTTTCCACCGCTATTTATGAATGTATTAAAAAAGTAGCAGACTTTCCCTTTTTTATGCCCAAGCTATGTGTGAATGTGTGTGTATGTGTTTCTATATTAATTTCATATATGAAATCAGATCAGAATCCCTTGTGATTTCTTATAAGTTTAGGTCAGTAATAAGTGTAAAATTATTTTAACTCCAGCTTTTGTTTTACTTTTGCCTGTGACTTTTAACATTTCGGGGAAAAAAACAGTATTGGGGCATTTTCTTCCCCTTCCTTTCTCTTTTCTTATCTCTTGAGAAGAAGAATGATTTGAAGTTTGTACAAGCCATCTAGTAATCTATCATCTATCTATCATCTATCTATCTATCTATCTATCTATCTATCTATCCATGCATCTATCCATGCATCTATTGATTTATGCATCTATCGATCCATGCATCCATCCATCCGTCTGTCTGTCTGTCTGTCTGTCTGTCTCTCTCTCTCTCTCTCTCTCTATCTATCTATCTATCTATCTATCTATCTATCTATCTATCTAGAGTTATACCCTGCCTTTCTTCCCCCAATGGTGGGTGATTAAGGGTGATGTTCCTGTGCCCAGAGAAACTTTAGAGCAGCGTCTCCCAATCTTAGCCATTTTAAGAGGTGTGGATGCTGGCTGAGGTACTTTGGGAATTGAAGTCCACACCTCTTAAAATGGCTGAAGTTCGGAAGCTGCACTGCAAGGAATACGGGGAAGGATCCTTTCTGGAAATAAATCACACCGACGTTATAACACAATTGGGAAGGGGCACAATTGTGTTTTTTTGCATGAAGTTGTGGCAAAGAGGTCCAAGGTTAAGAAACACTCAACCCCAAGGGCCAAAGTCTTCTTATTTGCCATATTGGATGCTTTTAAGAAAACCTATTCTACGTTTCCCTATTTCTTGGAGCAGAGGCATCCTCATTTGTGGTCAAAAAATAACCAAGATGGCAGCCAGTCTTCCTGTTTGAGCCCCACCCCCTTTTTAAAAAGGGGGCGGGGCTTTCCTGGCTTTGACCTCCATCTTGACTTTTTTTTTTAACACACCCTTGACTTGGGGATGTGTCTCTGCTGAATTCAGGTCAGGAAAGCCATGACGTCTGGTCTACAGGTTAAGGCACCAGACTAGACACTGGGAGACTGAGAGTTCTAGTTCTGCCTTAGGCATGAAAGATAGCTGGGTAACTTTGAGCCAATCACCAGGAGACGGTGAGTTCTAGTCCTGCCTTAGGCATGAAGGCCGGCTGGGTGACTTTGGGCCAATCACCAGGAGACTGTGAGTTCTAGTCCTGCCTTAGGCAGAAAAGCCAGCTGGGTTGCTTTGGGCTAGTTTTCTTTCTTTCTTTCTTTCTTTCTTTCTTTCTTTCTTTCTTTCTTTCTTTCTTTCTTTCTTTCTTTCTTTCTTTCTTCCTTCCTTCCTTTCTTCCTTTTTCTTTCCTTCCTTTTTTCGTTCTTTCTTTCCTTCCTTTTCTCTTTCCTTCCTTCCTTTTTTTTTCCTTCCTTCCTTCCTTTTTTCATTCTTTCTTTCCTTCCTTCCTTTTTTCTTTCCTTCCTTCCTTTTCTCTTCCCTTCCTTCCTTCCTTTTTTCTTTCTTTCCTTCCTTCCTTCCTTTTCTCTTTCCTTCCTTCCTTCTTTCTCTGTCTCTTTCTCTTTTCTCTCCTCTCTCTTTCTCTTTCTGTCTGTGTCTCTCTTTTTCTTTCTCTCTCTCTCTCTCTCTCTCTCTCTTTCATTCTCTCTGTCTCGTTCTTTCTTTATCTCTCTCTTTCTCTCTCTCAGCCCAGCCCATCTCCTAGGATTTATTTATTTGTTTGTTTATGAGAATTTATATAGCTGCCCACTTAATCTCAGTAACTCTAAGCTGTTTATGTAACAACCACAACCACAACAATCCGCCTCGAGTTCCCCCTTGACCGGGGGAAGCGAGGGGGGGTATAAATCCAATAAATCAACAAATAAACAATAACAACAAAAACAAACAACCCAAAACACAAACAGTAAACACAATAACACCTCCCACCCTTGTTTTGGATATGTTTCCTGCCTTGAGTTATATATAAAAACAATAAAGCCAGGATACAAATTTATTTCTATTTTATTTTATTTTATTAGATTTATACCCTGCCTCTCTTCCCCGGTCAAGGGGAACTCGAGGCGGCATCTGATCGGGACCTGCCACAAGGCTAGCTTTTATTTTATTTTATTTTATTTTTTTGCAATACAAACCATGGAGACTTCTTCCCAGACATCCGTGGCCCCAAGTCCCAATTCCTGATGGTCAACGAATGCTTTGGTTTCTAGCCCTCGGTCTTCCCTCGGGGATGACCGACACCTGTGCCTTTGCGCTATTATTGGATAGCGTGGTGGCTCGGCTCCGGTCGGCCTCGGGCGTTTGGATTCCTTGCCAAAATAACCTGCTCTTTTACTGGAGCTGGTCTAGTTAGGCCCCCCTCCTCCTCACCCCCGGGAGGGCTGAGCATCGAGCCCTTGACCTTTGCAGGGTCTGGCCTGCAGAGAGGAGTGGGCCACATCTCCAATTCTGGGACCGTTTGCTTGGCTTGCTGACATGCCCTGGTTTTGACATGTGAGACTGGGGTGGGAGACGACACGAGGCAGGTTTAAGCAAGCATTCTAACACGTGTGAGTTACGGAGAGCCAAAGCTCGCTCCTTTTCTGCTCTCGGAGCCATCGGGGAAGAAGGCAGGCCTCTCTTGTTTCCTCCCCACGCCATTTCAACGTGGGCGGCTGGCTCCCGTTTTGCAAATAGGAGCAACTCACCTACGCAAACAACCCACTGAGGATGTGGGAGGATTTCTCACACAGCGACACTGTGGAGAAGCCAAAGAGGTTGGGTTTGCTTGGGATAAGAATAAGACGCCTGGAGGCGATGGGGCATGTGAGCTCAGAACTGGTCCCCTTCGGGAGACCTAAATTTCAAGGGGAGAAATGATTTGGGGATTAGTCCAAAGGACGAAAGACTATCTGATGCCTTTGAAACACACACCAGGACAGCCCCTGATTCCTCCCTTCCTCTCCCTTCCTCTCCCTCTCCTTCCTTCCTCTCTCTCCCCTCCTCCTCCTTCTCTTTCTCCTTCCCTCACTCTCCTTTTCCTCCTTCTCCTTCCCTCTTTCTCCTTCTCCATCCCCTTCCTCCCTGTCGTCCTTCTCCTTTTCCTTCTCCTTCTCTCCTCCTCCTCTTTCTCCTTTCCTCTCTCTCCTTCCCCTTCCTCCAACCCCTCTCCCTCCTTCTCCTTCATCTCCTTCTCCTTCCCTGTCCTTCTCCTTTTCCTTCTCCTCCTCCTCCGCCTCTGTTTCTCCTTCCCTCTCTCTCCTCCTCCATCCCCTTCCTCCCTATCCTCCCCTTTCCTTCTCCTTCTCTCCTCATTCTTTCTCCTTCACTCTCTCTCCTCCTTCCCTTTCCTCCCTCTCCTCTCCTTCTCCTTCCTCTCCCTCCTTCTCCTTCCCTCTCTCCTTCTCCTCCTCCATCCCCTTCCTCCCTATCCTCCTTTCCTTTTCCTTCTTCTCTTCTTCCTTTCTCCTTTCATCTCTCCTCCTTCCCTTTCCTCCCTCTCCACTTCCTCCTTCACCTTCCTCTCCCTCTCCTTTCCCTCCTTCTCCTCCATCCCCTTCCTGTCCTCCTTCTCCTTTTCCTTCTCCTTCTCTCCTCCTCTCCTCCTTTCTCCTTCCCTCTCTCTCCATCTACTTCTCTCCCTCTCCTCTCCCTCCTTCTCTTCCTCCATCCCCTTCCTCCCTGTCCTCCTACTAATTCAATCAACCTCCTCCTACATATCTAAATCCATAACTAAATA
>JANHGC010002043.1:492543-512182 GCA_027560395.1 Boaedon fuliginosus
ATAGAATAGAATAGAATAGAATAGAATAGAATAGAATAGAATAGAATAGAATAGAATAGAATAGAATAGAATAGGCTTTATTTGGCCAAGTGTGATTAGACACACAGAGAATTTGTCTCTGGTGCAGAAGCCCATAGTGTACATACAAAATAACAAAGTAATAATAAATAAAATAATGATACCAATAAGAGAAAGTGTCTCTGTCTGAATGTTTTAGCATGCAATGCCCTATATAAGTGTCCTGAGGTAAGGATAAGAAAGAGTTTATGTCCAGGATATGAGGGGGTCTGTAGATATTTTCTCAGTCCTCTTTCTGACCCGTGCAGTACAGAGATCCTCAATAGAAGACAGGCTAGTTGCAGTTATTTTTTTCTGCAGTCCTAACAATCCATTGAAGTCTATATCTGTCCTATTTGGTGTCTATACCAAACCAGACAGTTATAGAAATACAAATGACAGGCTCAATAATTCCTCTATAGAACTGTATCAGCAGCTTCTAGGGTAGTCGGAACTTTCTGAGTTGATGCAGGAGAACATACTTTGTTGTGGCTTTTTTTATGGTTCTGATGTGAGGTGTCCTTTACAAATCCTGGGAGATTATAGAACCTACAACCTTGAAGGACTCTACTGTTGATACTGTGTTGTCTAATATAGTAAGAGGTGGTAGAATAGGAGAACTCCTCCTAAAATCCACTCTCATCTCTACAATTTTAAACGTGTTCAGCTCCAGATTGTTCCGGCTGCACTAAAGAGCCAGTTGTTCAACCTCCCATAACTTGATGTATATCAAGTTACTGTAAAATAAAAATAGGGACTCCCAGTCTCCGTCAGCAGTTTGAAACTGTCTGTCCTTAACGGATTTGGAGATTAAGGCCAGGATAATCCCACCAGTGCTTTTAGGAAGTATGAAAGAAGCTCAAGAGAATATTATAGAGACGGAGACTGTATTACAAGCTTTCCTCAATTTGATGTATCTGGCAGGGAAATTTAGGTTTGTTGCTCCCACACAAGCTATGTCATGGCAAAAATCCTATGAATATTATTTCAAAATTAAGCACCAATTACTTCAGTGGATCTAATTCCTCAGTTAATGTATAGGATTGAAGTCTCAAAGGTCTATCCCAATCATGAGTCTGCTGATAAATAATAGCCAATCTGCTTCCATGAAGAGCTTTGTAGCAAAGAATATCAATCATAGACTTATTTTTTCCATGATTCCAAACTTTGAGAACATAATGGAGCTTTGCACTACTTACCTTTAGGAAAGCAAAATCATCGATTGCCTCAGTTTCCTTTATTATCATTTCTAGCGTCTCCTTTGCTGTATCGATATAGTCTTGAAAATTAACCATCTGTTCATAAAGATATTCCATTTTTGTGTTCTTTGCTTCTTCAAAATTTTGTGACTTTTTCTCATGGTGACCAAATACCATCTTTACCACATTTTCATTTTGCTCTTCTAATGACTTCTCCTTTTCCTTACAGTTGTCCTAGGAATAGAGGTCAGAAGAAAACATAATATTCCAGCATAAAACATTAAATGTAATTTCTTTGTAAATGTTTCTCTTTTAGGAGGTGAGACTTCTAAGCTACTTTTCCAGGTAAAATTCTTCAAAATAATACACCACTATTGAGCATATTCAACCAAAGCAAGCCTTCACAACCATGTAATTTGGGCATTTGGCTCTATTATCAATGGGTTCTTACAGTCAAGAAGACCATTATATTGCCTCTTATGAGGGGAGACTTATTAGATGTAGTAAAAAAAGTAAGATCTCAACCATAATGGTGTAATCAAAGCTATGTTTTGTTCGTATGTATGTTATACTAAAAAACAGGCTGTGCTCTGATCAAACTATCCCAGCCATCATCTTGTCTTTTATGGCCATGTGGTTTGTTTTTATCACCATAACCTGTGGACTCACTTGTATCTTGCACTTTCATATAATAAAAGTGGTTTTCTTCTACATGAAACTTTTTGCATTTGAAGAAGGGCTTCATACTACTAAAAGATTTATTGGAAAAAAGACTGATGTAGAACAATGTTTTTCTGAAAAGATAGGGTTGATATCAAAAGTAAATTTACAATTGGCAGGTCAAAAATTACTTGGAAAAAGATGTTTTACCAGAGCTACAAAATAAATTGGCTGATATTTTAAAATTCAAAAGGGAAATACAAATGATTACCAAGACAATTTTTTCCTATTGGGTTTACAAAAAGAGCTTATTAAAGCCTTGAAGAACTCTGTACAATGGGACAAAGAAGAGAAATCAAATCCTATGATAATATTTAAATGATCTAAAGACAAAAAGGAAAAGGAATGAATAAGATTGGTTTAATTGATCAAGTTAAAACAAAATGTGTTGTTACATCTTGGGATGAAGATGTAATTGTTTGTAATCTTAGAGGAAACATGGTGTCACAAAACCTGTTTACACTTATTATGATATAGGATAGAAGTCACTTATTTTTTCTTATTATTCTCTTTACTTTTTAAAGTTTTGTATTAGTTTTTATTAATATAATCAAAATTTTTCATAGAAATATATATCCAATGAAGAACAACTTCACATATATGGCTAAGCAACAAATCACTGCCAAACATATGATTACAATAGTATTAAAATGTAATAGATATGGAAATCACAATGCCTCAGTTCACACAACAGACTAAAAACCCAAAGCAAATATACTACATTATGATTTAGTTTGTTATATGAATCCAGGAAAGATTATCCTAATTTCTTCCCACAGCCCACTGTCAATTTTTTTCTGAAGCCTAAAAATACAGTAATCCAATTCCCTCTCTCTTCATAAGATATTTATTCATTTCCAGTGTTCTGAACTCATTATTTTGAACTTATCCCAAGTAATCTGAATCCTTTTTATATTGTGGTATATAAAACATGCACTATGTTGAACCAATAAAGAAGAGATATTGCCCAATATAACAAAATTTTGGCTAGTTCATACCACAAATAAACTAGCCATAAGATGACTTCAAGGGCTGTGTGAACCTTGCATTGTGAGGCATGGTAAAAGCCAACCTTAACTAGCAGAGTGACTAAGCAATCTAGTGAGTTCTTTCTTAACTAAGATGATGGCACCCATTCAGCAGATTCCTTGCCCAACCTACCTCTAGAGTGTTAAACAAAGCCTCTATTTCACTGACACATCCTTCAATTTTCAAAGATCTTTGTTGCAAAACATCTAGGAATCCATTCAACTGGCCCTGAAAGAGATAATATATATGTACATATATATTTAAACGTATAATTGCTTAAAAAAAGATCAGTTTATAATGTTCTCATGCATAGAATTAGTTGCTAAAAATTGTTTAAGCTTTCATGAAAGGGTTTCTCAAAAGCCATAACTGCATCACTGATACACAGCAAGAGACAAAGGCTCACTGTCAGTCCTGAAATCCTCACCTTGGAATTGAGGTCTGAATGAAATAGGCTACTTTATGCTATTGACCTACATAATTGTTTCCTAAGGAGTAGGACTTTTTGTTTTCAATGGACTTACTATTGGATGGGATATTTCTTTCAGTCTTATTGGGTAGAATTTTAATAGCACATGAGTCAAAATGCAAAATCAGGGGATTTAAGCAAATTGTTATGAAGAATCTGTTTGGCAATAAGCTCCATTAAAATAGAATTAAAATGTGTGCTTTTCCTTCCTTCCTTCCTTCCTTCCTTCCTTCCTTCCTTCCTTCCTTCCTTCCTTCCTTCCTTCCAAGCTTTTGTCTATTTAAGCCTGTTTTTTCCAGCTTTCTGTCTCCAAATAATACTGCCGCTTCTCTTTCAAAACATTATTAATTTTAAATTAATGTCTTAGAAAGCCCCTAGTTTTGTAATGGTATGTTTAATTATATAGAACTAATTAAGTAGGAAATGTATGTATCAAAGCCCAAGGGCCAAATCCTTCAAACCTATACAGTGTCTGACTTTTGCCCAAGGTCTGCCAGGCAGCCAGTTTTTAAATGCACAAGAGATTGATCTGGACTGTTTTGACAGTTTTGAATCTATTTGGACATTTAGGATGCTCTGAGCACAGGATGTTTACAAGTTTACAAGGCTGTAGACTTCACAATGAACCAGCAGTCATTAGCTGAGAAGAAGGCATTGTCAAACCACCAGTGTTTGTCAGGCAGTAAATGATCAGAACTTTCCCCCTCAGTTCTGTAAATGAAAATCCTTCGCCCTCTTCACAAAATTAAATGGAAATAAACGGCTAATATATCTCTTGCTTCTATATGCACTGTTTTGATAAACTTCTATGGATATTAATAAGCTAGTGTGCTCAACCAGGGCAACTTTAAGATGAATGGACTTTCAGAATTCCTCAGCCAGCATGTGACAGTACCTCTACAGTGGGAAGCAGCTGAATCACAGATACCTACCCTACCCCATTCCAAGTGAGAATACAGGATGCCCTCTTAAGCACTTGTCTACACTTTCTTTATTATTAAATTTATTTTTCACCAATCTTGCAGAGTTCAAGGTGATTCTGAGCAACATTCACTTCCTTGAAATAGTCCTTCTGTCTCCACAGTACAACACTATTGCTGCAGGAATTGATCGAATTATACTCAACTGCAATGTCCCAGATGTTAATCATTGTGTGATCAACCGGTTGCTCATCTTGCTACATTTCCTGGATTTAGCCTTTATTTGGAAGGTCTTTGTGTCTTTGCAAGTTTGGGATAGAAATCAGATTTTCATTCTAGCTTCATCAGATGGTTTTTCTGGGAGATTCCATATATCAGAGTTTCCCAACCTTAGCAACTTTAAGATATGTGGACTTTAACTTCCAGAATTCCCCAGTCAGTCATGGGTGTTGACGTCCACACAGTTTGAAGTTGCTACATTTGGGAAAGCCTACCTTATATTATATATCTGGCTCTCTCAATTCCTGGCAAATAGATAGAGAAGAAATGGAGGTAGTGACAGATCTTATTTTCCTGGGCTCCAAGATCACTGCAGATGGCGACTGCAGTCAAGAAGTTAAAAGACGCTTGCTCCTGGGGAGTTATGGCAAATCTAGACAGCATACTAAAAAGCAGAGACATCACTCTGCCAACAAAAGTGTGTTTAGTCAAGGCTATGGTTTTCCCAGTTGCAATGTATGGCTGTGAAAATTGGACCATAAAGAAGGCTGAGCGTCAAAGAATTGAGGCTTTTGAACTATGGTGCTGGAGAAGACTCTTGCGAGTCCCTTGGACTGCAAGGCGATTAAACCAGTCAGTCCTAGAGGAGATTAACCCTGACTGCTCTTTAGAAGGCCAGATCCTGAAGATGAAACTCAGATACTTTGGCCATCTCATGAGAAGGCCTCTTCTCACTGGAGAAGAGCCTAATGCTGGGAGCGATTGAGGGCAAAAGAAGGAGATGACAGAGAATGAGGTGGCTGGATGGTCGATTGAAGCAGTCGGTGCGAGCTTAAATGGACTCCAGGGGATGGTAGATGACAGGAAGGCCTGGAGGAACGTTGTCCATGGGGTCATGACTTCACAACTAACAACAACAACCTTATATTAAAGACACAGGTTAGAAGGAGGTTATGGAAGGAAAAAGGGGAAGAACATTGTATGTGGTTCCTTTAGATTGCAAGCATTGTTTAATCAAATAATTGCTATTTTGTCATCTTTATTCCTGATAGAGTGTCTGTCAAAGTGGCACATTGGAAGGTAGGGTTTTGTACATGGAATCCTAGCTGCCATCTGACTTTTTTTAAAACTCCCCTGTTGGCTCCCCTGATCCCTTTATTGTTTGACTTACTTTTCTTCCACCTTTAATTCTGCTGTGACAAAACTGCACTTCAAATAATTGAGACAATACTCATGAAATATGCTAGTTTTTTCAGGTTCCCTCCTTGACCTTCCTTCAAAATATTCAGCCCTCTGACTCCAAATAATTTGCAGTCAGCTGACCTTAACATAAATCAAATATCACTATTTGCTTAAAAGGAAGGTTAGGCTTTGAAATTAGCATATGTGACACCCATGAATTATAAAAATGCATACAGCAGAATACAATGTTATAATGAATACATGTTTCAGGTGGAAACATTTGAGAACATCCACTCTTAGCAGCATCTTATGCACATCACATTCCGTAATTGACAAAAGCCGAAATGGTTAATTTCAGTTACCTGGACATTTTTTACAGAGGGATATGTTCACATGTGAATACAATAGTAGAAATGAAGCAGAAATGCCATCTAAATTATCTTTCTGCCTAGTGGAACTTTACCAGTGAAGGAGAATTTATTACAGAGCTAGAATTCATTCCTGGCTCTCCTTCTAAATTGCAGGGCCAAAGGCAGATGTCACGGAACGTCCTTGGGTCCTTCGACTTTCAAGAAATTAGTTTAGGGACAATTCCAAGGCCTATGATTCCACTGATATTCTTAGCAACTGCTTATCGTCCACCACAGTAATATGGAAAAGCTATCTTGCCTCACACTAGGTCCTTTTATATGAGCTGAAGTACAACTCCCATAATTCTAGTCAACATCCCATGATTTGGAATGATATCTGCCCTGGGGCATCAAATTTGGCAGACTATTATATAAACCAGGGCAGCAGCAAACCTCTAGAACCTATGGCACGTGTGCCGGAAGTGGCATTCAGAGCCATCTCTCCGGGCATGCCAGTCATTGCCCATTGCTCTTTATGGGTTCTGGCGTGCACATGAGCGCCGGCCACTCGTCTTCCGGTTTCCAGCGCTCTCACACATGAGGAGAGCTGCTCTTCCAGTTTCTGGTGCTGCCCCACATGCGCATGTGCACTCTTGTTTTGGCACTCGGTGCCGAAAAGGTTTGCCAACACCGCATAGTGTCAGCTTAAAAAAGAACCTCCATTCATAATTCAGCTCTTAAAGGAGTTCACTGAGCTCTTAAAATGGTCTTTAAGCCAGGAGTGGACACTAAGGTAAATAACTGAAAATATCCAAACTTTGTTCTTCTGCTGCTGGTGTCTGGTGTTATGCTTTTCACTGTTTTAGGGTATATTACAAGCCAATCAGTAAGTTTATCTTCTCAGGTAGTTTTATTTCAAAATTAACCTGAGGTGTTTATGGAAGGGAGGGAGGGAGGGAAGGAAGGAGGAAGGAAGGAAGGAGGAAGGAAGGAAGGCTTGCCTAACAGCATTCAAGAGAAGGCCCAGACTATATCTCTGCAATAAAATCTGAATGTATCTGTACTCTATGATTATATGCTACACATAGTACCTACCTGTCATCTGATTGGGACTTCTAGAATCCTCTCTTGACTACTCAACTCTTCATATTTTATTACACTATGCTATGTTATACTACAGTGCACTATGTTACAATATACTACAGTATTTAATGTCCAAGTTGAAAATACTCTGGGGGTAGTTTACAGATATCGAAAGGATAGATCGATGGATGGATGGATGGATAATACAGTATCTTTCATAAATACCAAACATCCACAGAAAATTTATGAACAAACTCATAATGTTTTGTCCAGAAAAAGGCAGGGGGGGTATCATATTTTAGCATCTGAATTAATGAAGTGAAGATAGCAATAGCTTCTTCACAGTGCTTTACACCCCTCTCTAAGCGGTTTACAGAGTCAGCCTATTGCCCCCAACAATCTGGGTTTTCCTGTGGATCCTATTCTACAGAGGAGGACCCTTCAGAGAAAGAGCTTTCCTTCTCCTGTTATTATAAGATGTATCAAGAGAAATGCTCACAATATTTATCTCAACAGTCAGGCAGTAACAGACTTTCCATGTAGTCATACTTCAGTGTCGAAAATCCTTGCTGTACTGCTCAAAGATCTTTAAAATCTTTAAAATTAAAATGAAAAATTGGTACAATTTTTGTTTGCTCTTGTTTTTGACTGAATCATAGAAGTATAGCAAACCTTTGGATCAGTGGTGGGATTCACCCTTTTTTACTACCGATTCTATGAGAGCGCGCTTCGCGTAGTGTTTCCCATTACTATCTGTCTTCTTTACCTGTCTTCAATTCTTCGAGACCGCCTCCTGCTACCGTATGCCTCCCAGTGCCCAGTTAGATCTCATAGGGAAGGCCTGCTCCGAATACCGTCAGCCAGGCAGTGTCAGCTGACGGGGCCGCGGGCGAGGGCCTTCTCTGTGGCGGCACCGTCCCCCTGGAATTTGCTCATCTGATTGTATGAGGTTGGGCAAGGCGCAGGTGTAAAGATCAAGCTAGGGCTGGAGTGAGATGGTAGAGCTGACCCACATGCCCCGTACCCACTTACCTTAGGACCGCCACAGTCAGGCCTCCCATGCCCCGACATCTGTCATACTGTTGCCTGAATTATTCAGCAGCCGCTTGAGGCTGCTCATGGCCTGATGCCACGTGGCGCATCACACTGGTGCTGCCACTCATGGCAGAACACTGTAAGGCTCAATGCACGGGTGCACCAATCACAGCAGAATGCCATGAGGCTCATTGTGCCGGTGCCACTGCTCGCACAGGCAATGGCACAACACACCACTCAGCCTCCTACCTCAAGCAGCGCCACTGGCGCAACAACGCACTCGACATCCTGCTGCAAGCAGTGACACTGGTGTGACCAGCCTCATGGTATCTTGCCACAAGTGGTGGAACCGGCACAACAAGCCACACAACATTCTGCCATGGTCAGCAGCACCAGCATGATGAGTCATACAGTGTCTGGCCGTGAGCGGCCGCAGAAGAAGTCGGACAGCAGCACAAAAGATATTGGGGTGTGGGAGGCTTGGCTCTGGTAGTCCTAAGATAAGTGGGTAACGCATCCCCTGAAAATAAGACCTGATGCTTACTTTGGGGCCAAAAAGAAAACAAGACCGGGTCTTATTTTGGGGAAAGCATGGCATATATTGCTGCTTTTGTCTATTTTAGTTAAACACTAACATATGACAGTGAGAATAAAGAGCAGTAGGACTGCATACTTTTAGTATCTTACCTTTAACACAGTCACAGCTGTACCCAAATCAGCTACATTATGGTCTTCATGCTCCTCAAAAAGCTTGTTCTCAGAGGAGATGGGACATTTGCACTCGTAGCAGTATGTATCCAAATGTGCTTGATCAACTTCTTTCTGTAGAAATTCATATTCTGGTACATTTCTTTGTAGCATTTCAAGATCAAGCGATTCAGCTGCCTTTTCTTCAGCATACATTCTTGCCTCTCCTTCATTCACAAATTCATAAGTATCACTAATACCATCTAGGGATTCTTTATCATCAAAAAGCAATTCTTCATGAGCTACTTCTGAAGAAATTTCTTCCTGAAAGACATCATCGTGGGTAACCACCTCATAGTTTAAGAGCTCAGCTAGATCTTCATCAATGTCACTGTCTTCTTCCTCTTTTATTGAGTATAATGGGTAGGTATCAAAATCATGTGACAAAAGAGAATAGTCAACTTCCCCAAATTGATTATCAGATTTTACTCCTGCTGCTAACTGGTCTGCTGTGTCATACTGCACTACACGCTGGGCACTATTTTCTCCAATTCTGCTTTCCATTTTTTGCACTTCAGTGTCCAAACATGGAAAATCTTTGTGATCTAAAACCTTTGTTTCTTGTGTTGGGGGCTCAACTAAAACATATGTATCTTCTACTTGTCTTTCCCCTTCCTTCTCAACTTGACCTAATCCTTCAAGAGACTGTGCATTTTTTTCTGCAGTCTTTACAACTTCATCCATTCCATGAACTTCTTTTATTTCAGACTGTTGGTTTTGGATGACTGCATATCCAGCATCATTCTTCGGTCCATCTTGCCCAGATGATTCAGTCTGATATATAGTTGCTGCATAATCAAGTATTGGACAGGACTCCTCATCACTTGTTTCTTCTGGTACTTGCTGTTCTGTGTCATCAGATAAGGATTCTTCTTCTCTTCTCTGACTACTGTCATCATTGCTGGCTCCTGAGCTGTAGAACTCTCTTCCAAAAGGAATTGCGTGTGTTGGCTGACAAATCCTAATTTTTATGTCACTTGCAATCTCAGTTACCCCATTTGTAAGTGTATCACTCAGACACTCCTCCACTTGGGCAGATAGATCAGGTTGAATATCTGCAGACTCATTCTTTTTTCCATTTGGTTCATAAGCATCTTCTGTGACTTTTGGTTGGGTTAAAGTTTCCTCTTTAAAAGACTGACCATTTAAAATGTCTTCATTCTTGGATTCTTCCACATTATTTGGAGTGTAATCTCTAGGAATTTCCTTCTCCAGATGCGTTTCAATCCCATCATCTGGAATATGATCTCTGATATGAAAAGGCAGATCAATACCCTTCACTTCCTTACATTTGTGGCTATCTTTTTTAGAATCGCTCACTGCTACTTCATAGAAATCTTTACATAAAAACGCCAAGGCAGGTGGCATCTCTAGAACCTCAGAGTCTACTACAGTCATTGGCAAGGAAGCAGTTGGAGACTGAGGCAACTCACTTTTCTCAGTATTAAATGAGACTGCATTAGTGTTTGCTAAGTTAAACTCATGCTCTAAGCTTTTATCATCTTCCCTAACAGTTTCAATCATTTTATTTTCATTTGCTGTTTTTGAACTGTTTTGATGGGTAGCTGTTGCATTTTGTTTTTCTATCATTCCATTAGGAGCTTCATTCAATTCTCTTTCTAATAAAGACAGCTCCAAAATATTCTTTGATTTTGCTGCTGGATATGTCGCTTCCACATATTGTTTATCTATATCATCAAATGGTCTCTCTATGTCCTGAATAGACTTTTCTTTTTCTGTTTGGGTGAAGGATATATTTTCAATCAAAGTATCCTTTTCAACATAATCAATATTGGCATTATTAAAAATATTATCATCCTTGCTCTCTGGAATAACAGAAACCTCTTCAATTTCTGTGCTTTCCTTAATACCCTCCCCTTTTTCAGGTTCCTTTGATTCATTTTCTGTCTTTTCATGGTGATCTATCTTTAAGACCTCTGTATATTGTTTATTTGGTTTGTCGACTGAAGGTTCCTTATCAACAACCACATCTCTAATATCATTACGTGCCTTTGTTTCCAACAATGAATTGGTTTCTACTGCCTCTAGTATAAGCTTTTTTCTATCAACAGAGAAAGTAAGAGGAACATTAGTTTTCACAACTTCACAACTTTCAGAAATATTAACTATGTCTTTTCTTTGATCAAGATTAGGAGCTGGAAAGGCTTCTTCTCTCAATTTCTCTTGATCTTTGAATTCCTTCTCTTTGCTCAAAGAGTTTTCAGGCACTTTCAAAGTATCCTCCATGGTGGGCAAATGTTTTGTTTCTTCTGCTTTTGAAAGATGCTCTGTACTAATGATTCTGTCTACCTGGATTTCCGATTCAAAGTATGTGGGAGAAAACTCAGTTTTCCTCTCTGCCGTTGCATTTTTCTCAGGAAGGACAATTGAACCATTTATTGAGTCAGCATCCCCAAAAGGAGCTTGAGTATCTAAATTCTCTTTTTCTGAGATTGGTGGGAAAAAAGTTTCTATTGTCTTTGCCTCAGAAAGAAGGAATGCAGCAATAGACATGGGTTCTTCTGGCACCTCCTTTGTTATTACAATTGTGCAAGGCTGATTTTCTTGTTTCTTACCTGAATCCAATGTAGCAGAATTGGATGGGCTCAATAAAGATGTTGAGACTAAAGATGGATATGAATTCTCTTCTGGATCTTTCACTTTCTGAGTGAAAAGAGATGAAATGAGTGGTTCTTGTTCAGAAGTCTGATTTTGTTTCTCAAATGAATAGAATTCTGGTTGTTTTGAATAAGAAAAATCTAACTTTTTTGTATCCAGGGATGCAGTGAATGATGGGTGCAGGTCGGGTTTCATTTCATTTTCTAACAAAACGGATGGTTTACCTTCTATTTGAGCAGCTTCAGACCATGTTATCTGCATTTCTTGTTTTTTTGCATCATCCATCAACTGCGATATTACAGGAACAGCAGAATCTACCTCTTCAGTTTTAGGCAGATAATCCTCTTGTTCTTGGGGATTCATATCAGCCAATTGGGATGAATCTTGAAGAGTTGCAGAACAGTAAACCTGAATTTCTTCCACCTGTGATTCTTTTACTGGTTGCAACAAATTGTCATCTTTTAATGGAGCATCCTGGTCTTTTGAACATTCAGTCTCAGACATTCTTTGTTTTTGGTCTTCTTTTTCTTCATGGCAATACAATATTCCTTCAGGCAAGGTGGCAGGTGAATATAAAACAGTTTCTTGCTTGAGTTTTTCTTCAGTGGAATTCAATAAAGTGAGACCTTCCAGCTCTGACTGCAATGCCACGGGACTAGATAGCTTGCTATCCTGGCTCTTTGTTTCAGAATGGGAAGTAACCAGCAAATGAGACTGAGTATCTTCCACATTTGCTTTCCTAACAGCCACATCCATTGGTTCTTCACTGAAAATTGAATGAGGCTGCACTTGTTTCTCTTTTTCAGGAACAGAACAAGATGAAATAGATTCAACAAAAACGTTTTCGGCAGACAATGCTGCCGAAACAGGAGACTGTTCGTTCATTTCTTCAGATGTAGCATCATCTAGAATGGATCTGGATTCCTCTGACACAGTTTTTGTGGCCATAGATAAATGCAATGATTCTTTGCTGTGGTTCTTTGCTTTGACCTCCTCTATAGAGGAAGTTGTAAGGAATGGTAAATCTGACAATACATCTTGAGACTCAGGGAAAGGGAAATTATGTTTTCCTATTTCAATTTTGTCCATAAGTTCTGAAGAAATAACATTTGATTGCTGTGAGGCTGGTAGTGAACTTACTACTGACTCGTTAAGTATTGCCTGGGGCTTTATTTTATCAGGGACAAATGATAAAATTAATGGTGGTGATACAGATGCCTCATTTAATGCCTTAGACTTAGACAAATCATTTTGATTTCCCTGTGTTTCTGAAGCAGAACCTTTTAATTTGTATGTTGGAATTATGGGTGCACTGCATTCAGTTTCTTCCCTATCTTTTTTAGATGATATTGGCTGTTCATCTTCTGATTCTGCTGTCACAGATACAGGCATTTGAAGGCCTTCTCCTTCTGTGCTTGAAATAGGAAAGGATGCATCTAAATGTTTTCCCAGTTCAGACATGAAGTGCATCTCATTTGTGGAAGGAGTCTCAGATTGTGCATTTATAGCTTCAACAGCATGTTTTGCCGAGTGCTTTGATTCTGGATCAGCAATGCCATGGTGCTCTGTATCAGCTTTATTGAGTTGCAAGCTTAAAAATTCAGAATCTTTGGCTAAAGTTCCTGAAATACCTTGATTTTCTTGCACATCCATTGAATAAACTGACTGAGATAAAGCCTGCTTAATTGCATGCAAAGGAGGCTGGATCCCACTTGTCTCTTTTTCTTCTCCTAACTGCACTGTATCCACATCTATGGGTAGAAGTGTTTGTGATAAATGCGGAAGAGTTTGCTGCTGAACAGCATCTGTCTGTGGTGGCTCAAAACTAGGATGTAATGAATCCGGTTGTAATGGCTTGATGATAGGTTTATCAGGTTGCCTAATTTCCTTATGCATTTCATTGACAGCCTGCAAAGCAGTTGTTCCTTCCAATTGGGATGAAACAGTAGAATTCTGCTGTATACAATGCTCTTTTGATTCAGATTCCAATGATTGTTTTGGTTGATCCTCACTTATTTCACAAGAGGATTTAGCTTGTTTCTCAACATCTGATTGTGCTTTTATAGTGGGGTGCAGCTGATTTTCTAAATTCAATTCAGTCATTTGAACAGGTGCTTCACCTGGATGTTGTGCAGATACAGTGGAGAAAAGTTGCCCTGTTTTTGTATCTGTGCCAATTTCTGGCTCCTTTGATTTAGATACTAATTCTTTTGCTAGAACCTCTGTGGATGGCAAGGACGGATTTTCTTCTTTTGTTGTTTCAGCATTTTGGAAAGATACAGAAGAAAATGAAGCTTCTGCTATCACAGGAATTAATTCACTGGAATCAGACCAATTGCTTTGTTTTTTCATTTGCTGAGACAGGCAGGGTATATTAGAGTCTGGCTGTTCAAACAATGGTGCTGTGGTCTTTAGTGCGGGTGGCTGTGTTCCATGCATTTCCACGCTGGCAATAAGAAAAGATGGAGTAGATAGCAACTGTTCTGATGAGCTGACTGGCTCAGTAACTTTGTCACAGAGAAGCGATATCTCTTCAGGTCCATGTGGTGCCTTTATGGATTTGGAGATGGCAAGATGTTCTGGTTCTGACTGTGCTGGTGCTGTAGAACGTTGTTGAGCCTTTTCTTCCTGTGCATTTGGAACTGAGAGTGTGGAATCTGAACACAAAGATTCTGTTGAGGCAAGCTGAGTCTCTGTTTTGTCTCTTAGATGTTTTCCTTCTGAGACAGTGGTCAGAGATGGCTGAGTCTGAGCAGCTTGTCTTAGCAAGTCTGGTTTCAATTTTTCTTCTTTTGTGGGTTCTTCTATAACCATAGTATAAGAGGACTCAGAAAATCCGGTGGGTTCTTCCATACTGTTACAGATTTCCCTTGTTGTGGAAGCTAGATTAGATGCAAATTCAGTTTCTTCACCTTCTGATTTGTGGACCAAGGGAAGATAGCCTGACTTTCTTTGGAAAAGTACAGTGAATTGATCCTCCACCTTTGTTTTGTCTGACAACTGTTCCATTTCTTGCTCTTCTCCTTCTCTAATAGAATATGGAAACCTTGCCTTTTCAGGGATGGCCTCTTTGGTTTCAGTTAAATAAAAAGAGACTGCTTGCTTTTCTGTTTCTCCAACAGAATGCTCCATGGGTGTACCGTTGACTTCCATTTCTGGAGGAATTGCGGATTCCATAGTTTGATTTCTAATTTCAGCTAAATCACACACTTCAGATTCACCATGCATAGCTGCTAAATCAAATATGGGTTCAAATTCATGAACTTTGGATTTGTGTTCCAAACACTCAAACATGGGTAGCTGTTCTGACTTTCTTTCAAAAGGTGTAGTTAATTTATTG
This sequence comes from Boaedon fuliginosus, assembly GCA_027560395.1. Taxonomy (NCBI): domain Eukaryota; kingdom Metazoa; phylum Chordata; class Lepidosauria; order Squamata; family Lamprophiidae; genus Boaedon; species Boaedon fuliginosus. The sequence continues at coordinate 507,513 of JANHGC010002043.1, forward strand.
TGTAACTGTTCCTTTTCTTTATATTCCTCCACCAGCTGTTCTTTTTCTTCCTTTTCTGCTTCTTTAACAGAAGATGGTAATTCTGATTTTTCAGGGATGGCACTTTTGGTTTCAGTTGAAGAAAAAGAAAGCGCTGCTCCAAAAGAATGTTCCATGGGTGTACCGTTGACTTCCATTTCAGGAGGAATTGCGGATTCCATAGTTTGATTTCTAATTTCAGCTAAGTCAGACACTTCAGGTGCTGCTAAATGAGATGCAGGTTTAGTTTCATAATCTTTGTGGTCTAGGCAACTAAGCAAGGGTAGCTGGTTTGACTTTGTTTCGAAAGGTGTAATTAATTTGTCCTCTAACTGTTCCTTTTCTGAACATTGCCCTGCCAGCTGTTCTTCTTCTTCTTGCTTTTTTCCTTCTTTAACAAAAGACTGTAATCTTGCCTTTTCAGAGATGGCATGTTTGGTTTTAGTTGAATAAGGAGGAACTTCTTGCTTCTCGGCTTCTCCAGCAGAATGCTCCAAGGGCTCACCTTCGACTTCCATTTGTGAAGAAATTTTGAATTCCATAGCTTGATTTCTAATGTCAAGTACGTCTGACACTTCAGGCTCACCACCTATAGCTGCTAAATCAGTTACAGGTTCAGTTTCATAATCTTCAGATTTATGGTCTTGACAACCAAACAAAGGTAGTTGGCCTGACTTTGTTTCAAAAGGTGCAGTTAATTTGCCCTGTAATCTTTCTTTTTCTGAATATTGCCCTGCCAGTTGTTCTTCTTGCTTTTCTCTTTCTTTAACAGAAGATGGTAACCTTGCTTTTTCATCTTTGGTTTCTGTTGAATAAAGAGTAATTGCTTCCTTCTCTGCTTCTTCAACTGAATGCTCTAAATTGACTTCCATTTCTGAAGGAATTGCAGAGTCCATAGCATCATTTTCAACTTCAGTGAAATCAGATGTTTCAGATTCATCATGCCTTGCTACTAAATGAGATGCAGGTTCAGTTTCATGAGTTTCAGACTTGTGGTCTAAACACCCAAACAAGGGTACCTGATTTAACTTTGTTTCAAAAGGTGCAGTTATTTTGTCTTCTAACTCCTCTTTTTCTGAATATTGTCCTGCCAGCTGTTCTTCTTCTTGGTTTTCTTCTTCTTTAACAGACGGTGGTAATCTTGCCTTCTCAGGGATGGTGTCTTTGGTTCCAGTTGAATAAAAAGGAACCTCTTGTTTCTTTGCTTCTTCAACTGAAACCTCCAAGGATGTACCACTGATTTCCATTCCGGAAGGAATTATGGAATCCATAGTTTGATTTCTAATTTCAGCTAAATCAATCACTTCAGGTTCAGCATTCATAACTGCTAAATCTGACGCAGATTCAGTTTCTTGAGCTTCTGATTCCTGAACCAAAGACAACAAGGGTAGCTGTTCTGATTTTGTTTGCAAAAGCACAGTAAATTGATCCGGCATCCTTTCTTTCTCTGCAGATTTCTCTGATAATTGTTCTTTTTCTTGTTTTTCTGTTTTTCTAACAAATGATGGTAATTTTGCATCTGCGATTTCAGTTGAATGAAGAGAAACCTCTTGCTTCCCTGCTTCTTCAACAGACTGCCCTAAGGATGTATCTTTGATCTCCAGTCTTGAAGGAATTGTAGATTCCATAGATTGAGTTCTAACTTCAGTTAAGTTACAACTTTCAGGTTCACAGTGAGTAGCTGCACTATTCTGAGGATGCTGTACATGTTGAATCAAAGTTTCTGATAACCCTGTTCTAACCGAGTCAGATTGATTTTCTGTTTCTGATTCAACATAAGGAAGTGGTTCAACAGGAACTGGGGAACAAGGCTGAGTTACTTGATTCTCTGACGGTGACCTCACTTCTTTTAATAAATCAGAAACTTCGAAGGTCATTGGTGTATGGTCCTGAATTTCCTTTTTTTCACCAATGAAGTTGAATGATTTTTCCTGTGTGATATTTGAAATATTTGGAGAAACAGACTGTTTTTCCATTTTGTCAGACTCAGCTGGTTGAATCAGTTCTGGAAGTGAGGTATGAATTGTAGGTGAATATTGTTTGGTGTCTGACTTCTTTTCTTTGTCATCAAGATGGGTTGAAAATTTTGGTAGCTTTTCTGAAGGCTTCTTTTGCATTTTAGGGAGAAACAAGTGTTGTGGTTTCCTCTCCTCTTTACTGTAAAGAGCAGACTTTGAACTTTTTGTCTCTACATGTCTGAGATTATAGCTCAGAACTTCCTTCTTGTTATTCTTCTCTGCAGTGTTTTGTTCAACGTGCCGTAAAGATACAGATATGCCTCGTCTGGAGAAGACTTTAGGTGGTTCTCTTGGCTTCCTGATCACCTCTGAGGGTGGAGGCGTATCTTTATTGTTTATCCTTCGGAAAACCTTTTTATGTCTTTCTTCCAGTACAGAAGTGATTTGAAGAATCCTGGCTCGTACTGTTCCTTTGATAGGCAGCTCCCCTTTTTTCATCAAAGCGTTTTCTTTCTCCCCTGACCCAGAGGTCACTTCCTGTGTGATTTGAACCAAATAGTTTTTAATCTTAGAAGGTTGTACTTGAGAGGGCCATGATTGTGGATCAGATGGATCAAATTCACTTTCTTCAGCTTTTTTCAGCACTGTCGTCTGAGAAAAATCACATTCTTGGCTGTCTGGTTCTGTCTTCTCTCTTAACGTCTGATGGGTTGAATTTCTCGGCTTTTCCTGCATAGTCTTTCTCTCTTCCTTCAGGAAGGTAACTTTCCCTGGAGAACAATCTGTGTATGAGTTTTCCATACTATATACCCCAGATGTAATGCTGGCTTCTGAGGCATGGGATGTGGAACATCTACTTGAATTGGTCTCCCATGTTAAGCTACTTTCTTCACTTCGAACAGCCTCCATGGCATCAGACAATTTGGATTTCATCTCTTCATTCTGGCTCTGTTTTTTAAAACTGCTAAAGAAACAAATAGTAAGAAACTATAACATTCTTTAATAAACACAAGAATAAACAAATAATAAAATATATAAATATTACTTTTCAAAGTTTTAAATCTGTTTCATTTTATATATATATATATATAATTTTCTGTTTTATCAAACGTTGTGTTTACATTGAGCATCAGTGCGTGCGTATATAATATAAATCTGTTTCATGAGACAGTACTGGGACTGAAAATATTCCTTGCCATAAGAATGCAATGTTGGACTACTAATCTAAGGTAAATTTAAGACAGGAGAAAAAGTTTTTCTTATAATCTAAAGTTGATTATAAATTTGTATAACTGTAAGAGAGAGGTGGGGGGTGTTTATGCTCTGTGTGTCAGGTTTCAGCAGTAAGTTTCAGCCTCTTGACTTTACACAGCTTAACTTGGCTGCTAGGCAAACAAATTGCTTAAAGTCATAGTATGGTGTGTGGTTAAATAAGAATTTATTTGCCAAGCTGGAAGAAACTACATTGAGCATCTGATTGGTTTCTGTCAGTGAGAGGGTGCAGATCCTTTCTTACACCCCAACAATTTGAATTTAATGCATCTTTCCTTGTGTTTCATAGCTGAGTAGTTGAAGCTAAGTGGTTGTTGGTTATTGACAAAATTAATAACTTTGCCCTGAGAACTGCTGATTCTTTTCTTACCACTCACAAAGGTCATGCTTTAAATAATGTTATAGAAATGTGTGAAAATGTTTGAAATTTGAAATATTTTGACCTAATACTTTAATTAAGATCAGAAATTGGTTGAACATTTCCAATGAACTAAGAATACAAGCTCCAAGAAGCTCATTTTGAACTTAGAAGTCTTTGAATCCAAAATCTTTTGAAGGCTTTAATATACTGTAAGTTTTGATCCTGCTTGCTTAGTTTTAAAAAAAGAATATAATTGTTAAAGGGATATAAAATACCAAAACTGGTTCCTGGTATCTTTCTCATATTTTCATTAGACTTCAATGAGTTAAGAATATTACTAATTACTAATAGTAATAGCTACTATTACTAGGGAGACTGATGTACCATGGAACCAATCAATGTCACTTGAATCCCAGTGATCCTAAGTACTCTTAATCAAAGAAATAACATTTATGAAAAAAATCATAAAAATATTTTCAAAATATTGACTATGTAAAATGGGCATATTGTCTTTGAAAAATAAGGTGACTACCTTAATTAACTCCAGATCAAAACTCATTTCTCTTGTTTCTAAAATAGGTATAAAGACATAGAGGTTCTCCAGCTCTGTCAGTCAGATTGCATTGTAAGATTTACTCTGTTGGGAATCAGCAACTACAAAAACCTGCTGTTTCTGGAAGCTTATATTCCTAACTACAAATGGAGAACTGAACTCAATATATTTTCTCACACTATGAGCCCATGTTCTAGTTTTTTGCAGGACACATTTATAATCAAACTGAACCATAACTGACAACTTACAATATGATTATGATTATATCAATAGGCCAATCCATAAGACACTTGTTTCTCCCCCACAAATACTTATTTCAATTTCTCTATATTTTAAAAATGCCTTTAATATGCAGATTTCTCTTCTTGATGTTTATCAAGGTCAAATCCAGGCTAGTATTCTTATTCTGAAGGCAATTCATTCAAAGAGTGAATGAGCCTTGGTGGCGCAGTGGTTAAATGCAGCACTGCAGTCTCTGCTGACTTGTTCAGCAAGTTGTCAGATCGAA
>JANHGC010002044.1:18053-29509 GCA_027560395.1 Boaedon fuliginosus
TGGTGGGAACCCAACCCTACATACATACATACATACATACGTACATACATACATACATACATACATACATACATACCAACAAACTCTGAAGAAAGGAGAACCTAAAACCCTAATAGGGACTGAGCATGCTCAGTGGACAGGGAATTGTGACTTTTAAAGGAGAGAAATAAAATATCTATGAAATGAAATGGGATGTTGTCTGAAGTGCTAGAAGTATTTCACATTGCAACATTTTGTTCTATATAACTCTTATATTATCAGCCACTTTGGACCCAACTACAAATTTCTTTATTATTTATATTTTACATGAGGTGGAATGGAGGGAGGGGTTAAGAGAGCTAGAGTTTGGAATCTTTGCACTTCATGAAGCAGCAAAGGCTGGACCTCCCCCCAAATCCTTAAAGACTTACCTTGTCATTCCCAAAGGAATGCAGTCATTCTGGCTACATTCTTGTAATAAACTCTTAGTAAGACTCTTCACAAGTGGTTCTGGTTGCTTTTGCCTGATAGCAGAGTAATTTTAGTAAATCTACAAAAAACAGACTTTCAAATAATAATATGTTCAATAGAAATGACCTACAGGTGAAATTTCCAGGTCTACAACTAATAATGCACAAAATTCATATTTTAGAAAACAACAGAATACTCAAGTTAGTTTATAGATTCATACATTGGTTTCTCAATAAAATGTTCTTATTTATAGCTTTTCTGACTTTCGATTTAACATTCAGAAATGAAAAACTATTATGTATTGGCAATGTAATTAATATTCTGTTTTAAACAAAGAAGGTGTAAAGCTCCTTATTCCATAACTCTTATAGTTAAACTTTGTAATAATTGCTGCTAAAAAGTGATGATATTCTCCTTTCATATAATTTTATATTTTCAAAATTTAGTACTTAAATAAATTAATAATACTTAGTAAAGTTGATAGCTGTACATAATACCAGATGTTTTATCTTGACCATATTGATATTCATCAATTGAAATGAGATATGTGTAGAAGCTATCTCAAATGAATCATGCTGTTAATATTTTGGGCAGATAAATTAACTATGGTTAATTTATCTAGGGTTCGTGATTAGGAATCTTTCCATTATTCTATCACTTTGGGATAATATCTGGTCTTAATCCTATTAAATAGGGCTGTGGAATGCTTTAGATTCAAAGGCAAGTGCTTGAGAGCATACAGAGGTGCCAACATAACACCTGGCAAGAATTCCTTAAACCAACTATGTATTCTCCTAGGATCATACTGCAGCTGTGATCAGAGGCATCTGCAGTAGAAAAGAATCATTTGTCAAAATGATGAAAGCAGCATCATGCTCTTGGGATGAGAGCTCCCCTTCTATGATGCATGCATGTGTGAGATGTCCTGATGTAACATTAAATGGCAGCGTTTTGGTGGAAAGGCACGATAATGCTTTTATAATTTGCACACATATACATGCCCTGATCCTACTTCTGGCATTCCTAGAAAGAGGAGCAGATGACAAAAGTTACAGACAAGTGCTATGATGTCTCCTCAATATGTTCTGAAGCATCTTGGAATACAAAATGCTACACAGCCCTGCAGTTTACAGATTCTTGATTAAATTAATGGGTTTCAAATGGTCACATTTCATTAATTTCAAAAGATCTACTATGTGAAATACAGCCTGGATACAGTGTTTTCATTCTAACCTGTTGGATGTTACACATAGTGTTAACACATATTTAGCTTTGGAGCGTTAATGATAGAATTTCATGTAGCCTCATGAAAGATTGGAATTCTGCCAAAAGAGAATGTTCTTTGTTTTCTTGGGCTTCAACAGTTAGAAGATGTTCCCATGCTTTATATTTATACGGAATTGGTGACTTATAGAGGGTAGATGGCAAAGATCACCCACTCCTATCTCAACAATCCACGCTTACATTGATTGGAGATATTCCTGAAACAGATTGTAGCTTTACTAATTGTAGACTTAGCCATCTATCATGCTTCTGGAGTCAAGGATGGAATAAGTTAAATTAAAGTATTTGAGTGTCAGTCCTTTTAATCGTACTGATTTTAATGAGAAGGAAGCAATATAAATCTGAATTGCTCTGTTCCAGTACAATTGAGGGTCAAATGTTATCTCACAGCAGTGAGTTCTATGCTAGGCTCCATAACCTGTTTGTGATCTGAAAAAAAAATCCAATTAATATTTCAGTAGCTTTCTTTTGTTTCTCTGTTTTTTAACTAATTTCACTTTATCCCTGAGTTCAGCAGCAGGAAGTTCATGGTGCTGAAACGTTATCAGCATATATACTGCTAACAAGATAGACTGGTGTATATATTTGAGAAAGTTGATGTAAAACAATGAAAGTGCATTTTGTTTGAGGTTTGGCAGCCTTGCCTAGATAAAAAAGTCAGAGCCGGTCCCTGTGTTACCAAAGATTGACAGTACTATTTCAGTTAAGTTTATTGTTCAAACTAAACCATTACAAAGCATAGTACGAAAGAAAACAAATTTGATTTTGAAGTTGACTTTTTGTGCTTGGAGCATGTGAAGAGGGAAAATGTTCTGACAGCTCAAGCTTACTCAAGCTTAATGACTGATCTAAATTGGAGCTTGGGAGAGAAAAGAAATTGTTTAGTGATGCCTCAGTTGTCATTGATTGCTATGAGCAATTTTAAAGCTATTCAAGATGAGAATTGCCAATTTGGTTCTGAAAGGGGAGAGAGTGGTACATACGATTAGAAGCTGGTATAAATGGTATCCCATTTTTAAGAGAGAGAGAGAAGGTTTGAATTACGTGCATGCATAGGTGATAATCACCATTGCCTATAGAGTGTTATATAATATATCAGCAGGAGGGAAAATCACTGGAGGGACGAACAGTGCTGGAGAAGATGGAAGGAAAAAACAGCTTTCTCAGTGATGATTTTACTGTCAACAGTGACAATACAACAGATAAAAACAAAATACTGGATGCCAGAAACACCAGCCAGTTAAGGAAAGCAAAGAATAATTTTTGAAATATGGCCTGCGTAGAAAGGTTTTATTATTCTAAGAGATAACCAAAAAGCTGAAATTTAAGCTTTTTGCCCTTGGGAAATCATCTCCAAATAGCTATTCATTTTGAGATTTATTAATTTAATTTACTTAAATAATTTGCTTTAATATACTTCTGCTGTAAATGGTTTACCGAAAGTAAAATAAAAAAAAACCAAAAGGTTTATTGATGAATATTTATTTGAATATTTATTCATTTATTATATGCACTTTATAAAATATATTCTGTCAGCTATATAGACAAATATAAAACAAAGTAGAATTAAAATAATTAAAATACAATCAAAAATAAGATCTAAAGTCATTTCTTTTTTTAAAAAAACCCCAGCAACAGTAGCATTTAAGGGATTTTTTTTTTGAAGGACACAGTATCCACCATCAACAGATTTTGTCATCATGGTATAAGATTAAGAGACGGCACTTTCCTTGCATTGGGAAGGAATTTAGCTAATGAAATATTGAATGATGTACCCTTGGTGCTTTTTTAAAAAAGCAAGCTGGCTTGTACTTGATCAGAACTTAAGTGATCATCTAAAACAGGGCTGTCAAACTCCCAGACTGCGGGCCAGATGCATCATGTGCTGGCCACGCCAATGCCCGGTTTAGCGAAGGGCGAAAATACGTCACGTGACACCACCGTGAGGATATGAGTTTGACATCCCTGATCTAAAAGATCAGATTATGTTGAATTTTGGCTTGAAAAATGGTATCTAGGTTTAGTCTCTATATACTAAACCGCAGAAGACTATCCAGGTGTGCTCACATTTATCTTATGGACCAAAACAATTTCTACTGATTATGCGTGGGTTAATTAGTGGGATTATTTTTTCTTCTTATGGAGAGTTTCAAATTGCTCCTTCACCTGTATAGTGATCAAATCCACTCTATACTTGATGACCTGCTTATTCCTTTAATATTTTCAGTAGCAGAAGGATGACCAAGATGCCAAGCCATATGGACCACAGAATTGTTTACAAAATTGTTGAATGGCTTTCGTATTGACCAACTGTCCATATGTTCCTTTGACTTTTTGCAAAATTAAAACACAGAAGTTGAACCCTTTCTTAGCTTGCAATCCTTTATTTTGGACCAAGTGAAAATCAAGTTTCTTCTGATTCTGAAGCATAGTTCAATAAAGCATTGTGTTGAAAGTCCTCATTTCAGCTTCTCTAAATCTGAGACATATGCAATATCCAAAGGTTTCTTACAAATTCAATTAAAACTCAAAAGGTTTCTTACAAATTCAATTAAAACTCAAAAGTGGATCAAACAGAGATACAGTGTGGCTGTTATACTTTTTTATTTTTATATCAATGACATGGTAAGATATATGAATGTTAGTTCTAAAATCCTAAATTTAGGCTTTTTCTTCTCTTCAGTTCTTCAGGTAGAATATGATCAGGTAAACAAACTTTGAAAAGAGAGGAAAAAAGACTCCAAGGGTCAGGTCAGACATATCTAAGAAAGGGTCAAGTCTTCCTGTCATCAGCAAATAGTAGATACAAAGTTACTCTATCTCATTCTCCCAGAGATGGTTTTCCAAAAGGCAACTAGACTTTCTTGGTTTTTCTTTGAAAATGTTTCACTTCTCATTCAGGAAGATTCTTCTGTTCTAATTGACAGTTCAATTAGAAAAAAAAGCCAACTAAATACAATTGCCTTTTGGAAAAGCATCATTGGGACAACCATGACCTGGAGGATTGAAAATCTCCATAGACATTTAGTCACATAGTTACACCAAGCCATAAAAAAGCTTTTTTCCCCCCTAGTCTATTTTCATCCTTTTCCCTCTGTGGTTTTTACAAGACAAATATTAAAAAGTAACTGGCTGAAAGGCTCCGTCCCTGTGATTCCAGACAGGTGGAAGCCATGGAACATGTATTTTTTCATTGCTTCTTTTATGGAGGCGTTTGAACCAAATTGATCCTTCCTTTGGTCAGCAGATATCCTGATCATTCCAATTCAGCTTATGTCCAGATGTTACTTACAGAGGAACCACCATTTATTACAGGGCACACTGCTTGGTTTTACACCGTAGCATATAAACTACTGCTGTATTGGTGCATTTTTTTCTATAATTTTAGATACTATCATATTTTAGGGATTGTCAGAAATCCCATTTGCAGCCTAGAGATTCTTTCACTTTACTTATGAGACTTCTCACAAGAGAAGAGAATATACATATGTAGCACAGGGATCAACGCTAAGCAAACAATCAATCAATCAATCAGAAAACAATATGCTAATCAAGGATCAAGGAGAAATTCAATCCCCACCAAATCCTGTAGGCTCAAACTCCTTACTGACGATGTTACCTATTCAGGTAATGAAATATCTGCAAGCAAACAACCAAGCTCAGAGAGCAACATGGACTTCACAGAGTCTTAATCAGGCTGCTTAATCAGTCAGCAATATTTTAATCAGAGAGCCACTTTGGTTTAGTAGTTAAGGCACCAGGCTAGAAATCAGGCAACTGTGACTTCTAGACCTGCCTTAGACATGAAAGATAGCTGGGTGATGTTGGGCCAGTAACTCTTTCTCAGTTCAACCCACCTCAATGGGGAAAATGCTTCCATATTGCTTTTAAGAAAACTATATAGTTGTGCCCTTGGAGTCAAATGTAACTAAAATGAGATTTTGCCTTTTCTAATAACCCTATAGAAACTTTCACATTTTACACAAGCAAAATCATAATAGTACACAAAATAGAATTTAATACAACACCCACAACTTGAATATAACACAACAGGCTAATAAGGATACATAACTAGGTAATCAAACAATTATTGCATCTTTGTGTTGCAGAATTTCACATTTGAAGTTAAAATCCATACTTTTTTTTCTTATTTATTTTCTCTGCTACATGAGAGTTACAGAAACATTAATGATTCCACTATGACATCACAATTGTCATGGCATCATCACTCATGCACACTGATGCAATTTGCATCAGTCACACCATAATTTGTGTCAATGGGGCTTGAGTAGGTGCCTAAGCTGCTATTTCTGTTGCAGGTTCCGCTTAAGAAAAGTGGCCTGATTAGATTAATGACAATTTCAGATTATTTTCATCTAGATCTAATCATAAAATCTCTAGATTTAGACACCTTGCATGATGGAAGGTTTTCCAATGTACATAAATACCACTATACTGCTATGCTGATTGAATTATTAGTTGTGAGGAAAGGCGATCTAATTAGAATATGAGAAGATCTGCTATAAATTTAGAGCTGTGCTATAATTCATGTATGGTTATCTTTAAAAATCTGGTGGGTTCGTCTTGCCAAATAATTTCCTCCCCCATGCATTAATGATGTCTTTGTTCCATTCATGCCCATCTTTACATGTAAAATAGCAAGTTGTGTTTTGCCTGGCCAGATTCCTGCATCTAGCCTTGTATTTTCCACTCTGACCATTATCAGAATCTTTTTCAAGTTTAAATGTACAGGGATTAACCCTGGGATCTTAAGTGTGCAAAGTATGTGTTGATATATTTAAACTGTGTTCTCTCTTACGTTATTATTTTCCCATTCTTTTCAGTGTAGTTTATTACAGACACTGACAATTTTCCTTATCTCCTTCTTGGTTGACAACCGTTATTCATTCCAGCCTATGAAATGTTAGACTGGACAACTTTGGCAGGGCTTTGGACAAGAATATTCCTGCAGAAACTTTCCTGGGGCTTAAAGCTTGCCTTGATTTTGTAAGCTTATTTTAATTTTCAAAAGTAGGAAGTTGGTTTGTTGCAAACCAGAATGACATCCTCAGGCATGACATATATTTCCATGATCTTGCTAGGCATTGTTAGATATTAAAACATTGTTAAGGAATATGGCTATAGCTTTAGGATTCATTTGTTCAATATAAATTCCAGGTCTTTTCTCCGCTTCTCCTTCTCTTGTTATGCTACTTTGTCATGTTTAGAGGTTGGAATCTTGGAATAAGCTACATAACACAAGGTTAAATATAAAAGGTTTAATAAGGTAAAAATAGGAAGATGCCTCAGCAGAGGCTCACAGGTAGGGATCTGGTACAAAATGTAAGGTAAAATGGTGCTTGGGAGGAGCATGCATGCCCGTTTTATACTCTCGGAGCTACATCTACCCCTTTAGGTTACATATAGAAGTTACATGTGCAGCACTGGCATGTGCTGCCATCCAGTGGTGGCAATTTATTTATTCGATTTATATCCCGCCTCTCTTCCCTGATCAAGGGTAACTCAAGGCAGCTAATGGGGGGCAGAGCTGGAGGGAAATTATTCCTGACATACTTTGAGCATTTTCATTTATTGATTTATTAAATTTATATACCTTTCAACTCCCAACAAGAGAATTTAGCATAGTAAAATTTTAAAAAGTAATTAAAACCTTGGTAGGAAATATGTGTAACTTAAGATGAAAACAACAAAAGTGAGTTGATGTAATAAAGACCATTGTGTGTGTTAGTAGATTGGTGTGGCTGTAAGAACATTCTTAGAGTTTTATCTTTGTGACTTTTTTGAATTGATATTTTGACCAAATCCATGACTTATTTATAGAAATAATAAAGGCAGGATTTAAAAAATTCCATATCAAAACATACCATTTATGTTCCCATTTGAATTTATATATTTGATTTATACTTTGCTTTTTTACTTTGGTGAGTAAACAAGGCAGTTAACATTAAATTTAAATATATTCAAAAACAAAGGTGATACAAATGGATAATTAAGGAGCAGTAGAAAGAGAAATAAAAGTAGTAACAGCAATTTTTTATGGACTCCTTTTTCAACATATCAAAACTCTTGATGCAAAAGCCTAACTGTGGAACTCTGTAAGGACTAAATGCTTAAATTACCCAGTTTGTTGCTTGAGTATAATTATTAAAAAGTACAAAAGGAACATAAATAAATAAAAAGGAAGAGACAGATAATACATTGACATTAAACATGCCAAATGGGCAAACGATGGCTTAATACTCACATAATTCAGGTTTGTCTTGGTAAAATCTAGGGAAGCAAGTCTCAGGTCCTCATCCATGCACCAGATGTAGATCCTGAGAAAAAAATATGGTTCAGTTTTGATTGGTTTTGTTTTGTTTCATTGTGTTTGCTCTTAATACAATCTCTACTATTGACAAGAACATGGAGGAAGAGTTACTTAGATGTTCCTTATGTACACAAAAGCTTCAGAATTACCAGCAGTTTTCTCCTTTGATCTTTCAAGCAGAACTTCCTAAATATTCATCATTCCATTCTCCCAGAGTCTACGAAGTCTTATTCCTGAGACAATGGTTAAAAATGGCTGACTAAAACACTGTGGCTAAAAAAATTATTGTGAATTATAAGAATGTCATCTCCAAAAATCAGCAGGTGGCTTCTTTTATCCCTGAAGAGCCTGGAACATATCTAGATGGCCTTAGTCTGTAGTTTGGGGAAAAAAACATAGACAGTGAGATGGTAATACGAAGGAGACAGAGTAACATCTTACCACAAGAGTTAGGAATTTTCTTCCCATGATTTTTCCCCCCCATGGCTTCTCTGTTTCTAGGTGTATTAAGTCAATTTTACTGACTTTGCAGCTTCCATGACCTTCTCACCTCAGAAGACAGGAAAATATTGATTTTCAACAATCATCCTCTTGAAATTCAGCAGCATATTTGGATAAGCCTCTGAATCCGCCCCCCCCCCCCAATGGGGGTTGAATGGAGTCTTCAAGTTATGACTTGCTCTCTCAGTCAAATTCTGGTTAAAGTTTCAGTAGAAAATACCAACATTCTATATTTACCAACATTCAACAGTCAGTTTGGTGTAATGGTTAAGCATCAGGCAGAAACTGTGAGACCATGATTTGTAGTCATGTCTTCGGCACAAAGCCAGCTGGATAACCTTGGGCCAGTCGATTTCTTTCAGCCCTGGAATGGAGGCAATGACAGATCATTTCTGAAAAATCTTGCTAAGAAAATGGCAAGGATTTTCCAGGCAGTCTCTGGACATGATTGAATGGTGTGGGGTGGGGAGTGAGGATACCAAGTTCTGTTATCTGTAATGCTGAAATATAACTTCTCTTCTTAAATAGTAATCTTTCAGAGGAGTTCAGCTTTAATCGTGAAAATGTTTTATTTTATTAATAATACCCATAAATAATTCCATAGGTGCATAGATCAATATAATTCAATGATATTTCTTGCCTTTGATCTGTTTCTATCTTTCAGAAAGTTGTTTTTGATTTAAAAAAAATGCATAACAGAGATCTTCTCCGAGGGGCTGAGGCACTTAAACAGGACATTTCCATGATATTTATTGCAATGTCCATACATCTGTTTTATGTGCTTTGCTACAGTAGGTATCATTGGCATTGATTATGGTTTTTAGAAGTACTCCTTCTTTCTAACAGCTTATCAGAAATTTGAGAACTATAACAATTTATTATTTTTTGCAAGATTTATTCTAAGATCCTTTTTAGTGTTACACATACTAAATACATGTATTAACATATATTTCATCCATGATATTGTATGGGTTTGCAATCCAGAAACTCATGGCTTAGCATCTATAGTTTATATTTGGATCTAAAATACTGATATATGAACAGAGCAGAGGGTACTACCCACTTGCATATCCCAAAGGTGTGGGGAAATGAGGCGGGATATAAATCTAATAAAAATAAAATAAATAAATAAAGTGGCAACTGGACTTTCTTTTTTTTCTTTGAAGATGTTTTTCTTCTCTTTTCTGGTTTTTCTTTAAAGACGTGAAACATCTTTAAAGAAAAACCAGAAAATCCAGCTGCCTCTTGAAAAAAAGAAGCACCTTTGGGACAACCAAGATCATAGCACCTTTGGGACAACCAAGATCGTGACTGAGACATATACTACATTGTAGGGATATTGTGGGAGTGCAGAATGGGGTTCTGTCAGAAGTTGCAGGCCATAAGGGGCACACCCTGCTTGGCCTGGCTTTGGGCAGAACTCTGGATGAACCTGTCCTATGATGTTTCTTATTATCTCCTAAGAAAGTGTTTGGTGTAACCATGGGAGCGATCAGAGCCTGGGAAACGGTTATCTCTTAGCTAATTAGCAGAAATGAGGTAATGCAAATTGTCCCGGGTTACTGGAATAATGTGTTTTTTACCTTGGGACTTCACTTTCCTTCTGATCTCTTCTGAGCTCGATGTGAAACTTCTTTCTGCTGTCTGTCTCTGATTTACTACACTACATAGACATGTACTACTGGCAAAGTCCAGGCTTGCTAACTCTTCCTCTATATATATTTTCCCAATCTGTGACAACTAGGTTGAACTTTGTATGGTGGCTTTTCAAGGACTGCGCAAAAGGAGAGCATTAGCAAATATATGTATCCATTTTCAGGTTACATTAAGCCAGATGACTAATCTTGCCTTTAGTGATCAGGTTTGAAAATTTGAGAGCCAATGCAGCTGCTCTCACAAAAAGAAAGTTGCTTTGGGAAGTTGGATTCCTCTCACTTATAAAGTGCTACCATGGTGGATAAGGCCAGTAATAAAATATCTATTTCTATACCTCCTTGCCTTTCTTATTTGGTGCAAATGCTACTCATAGCATAGTACCCATAAAGATAAAAATAATTCTGAATGGAGATAACAGAAAATATGATGGATTTCAAGAGAAATAAGTGTGGTCTCATTGACATTATATTTGAGACTGTGTTTTGAGCATCTTTTTTATAGTTGTTTTCAGTCTGTCTTGTGTTTTTAAGAGTAAGCTGGGAGCCACTCAAATAAAGATATATATTCTCTCTCTAGATGGCCTAGACGAAGAAGTATAGGTAAAGACACTCTCAGGATGAATTCAATTCCTACTGACTGCATTTGACAACACTATGGGAATGGCTGGAAGTTGCCTTCTCTTGAGAAATAGTTTAACTTCTCAGTTTAGCCTAGAGCTCTGGTATTTTTAATAGTTCTCAAGCCAAGTTCTAACCAGGTTCAAATCTACAGGACCACGTGTGGCCACAAATTATAATGCTCAACATAGAAAACTCCTGCATAGAAAACTGCTGTTGACAGGACGTACAATATAAAAGCTACACTACAAAATATTTGATTTTATCATATATTTTATTTATTATACATATAATCCACCTACTAATCACAGTTCATTAGCTGATTTCAAGAAGTTCAAACATAATAACTGTGCTGAAATAAAGATGTCAGAGTCTAAGAACATTAAATATATCAGAAAATTTAAAAAATATTTGTGAGAATTCTCCCATAATTATGTGGTCGATTAAGATTGAAACTAGTCATAAAAATGAGTGGGAACAACGGAACTAAATGTGACTCTTGGAACAGGGGTGGGTTTCTCCCGGTTCGCTGGTTACCCACTTCATGGGCGCGCTTTCCGAATGGCTGTCAAAAGTGCGCTGCGCGCGATCGACTCAGAAATTTCGGTGCGGTTCTG
>JANHGC010002044.1:78560-89469 GCA_027560395.1 Boaedon fuliginosus
ATTCGATCTGACAACCTGCTGAACAAGTCAGCAGAGATAGGCTGCAGTGCTGCATTTAACCACTGCACCACCGAGGCATATACCTTTTCCCCCACTATTTAAATCATATGGAACTATTAATTTCTTGTTCCTGTTCAACATATTGGACAAGTAGCCAGAGATGATATTCAAAATTACTGTTCCGTGGGAATGGACACAAAGATGGAGAATTTTTTCTCTCTCCATCTCAAGGTTTGGTCAAGGTAATCTTAGAATAATATTAACTAACATGGAGGGTAGGCAAGACAAAAACAGTGAAAGAAAAAAATCAAATATTTTTGTTGTTCTGAAGGACTGTGTCTTAGGAATACAAAGGCAAAAATAAATTTTCTTGCTTCAGAAAAGTACTTTGGTGAAAGACATTTTTAGTGAGTGATATTTTATAATCTGAAGACCATTCCCTTGAAACATTAAATATTTTAAGACTCACTATCTTGAAGGTTTATTTTACTTTGGGTGATATTTAAAAAAAAAAGTTGAAACAGGCTTTTTTTGTGATTCTGTTGGCTTTTGCCAAACTTACAAAGCTGATCGCTAAAATATTGTGAGTGCTGAGGCATTTATTATCTATTCATTATTTATGAAATACATACACATCTGCAGATTAAAGAAAAAAGAATCTTAATTCAAAACTATCTTGACAAATTTCTTGTAAGGATTTAGTTAATATACAGAATTCTAGAAGAAGACTCAACTTAGCAATGATATTTATTATATGGTGTTGCTTTTGGAACAATTTTGGAAACTTTATTTATCATTCAGAGTTGCATCAGATTTGTGCAAAACCACTGAAGTATGAAGCTTTAAAATAGGGGTGAGAAGCAGACCCTATTCCTATATTATTCACTGTATTTATTTATGTGGGTCCATCCCCTTATTTTTGTGAAGCAAAGCCCAAAGAGAGTTAATTGTCTGAGGTTTTTCAATGGCTTGGTGAGGGAAGAAACAGCCTGAATGTTTATATGATCTGGCTAAAAAGATGATGTTAAACGTTGAGAAGGTCATTTTTAGTTTCAGAATTTTTTTATTCTAAATTTTCGCCCCTGCAAAGACATGGAAGGAGCAAATGGCAAACATATATATTTATAAAAGTAATTATATCAGTAGAACCTGAGAAAGCTGTAGGAAAAGCTTATTAGAATTTTTTAGAAGAAAAGGACAAGTGCTATCTCGATACTGAAAAAGCTAAACAGGATGAGACTTGGTTGGTAGTGATTGGATGAAAGACCACCATTAAGTCTCAAGGAAGTCAAAGAACATCCCAGAAGAAGGCAATCATCAATCACTTCCAAGAAAATTAGAACAGTGTCCATGAAGGACATAAGTTCAACATCAGGGAAGGTTTATCTCTCTCCTTGTAAAATGAAACCATGAGAAACATGCAGTTTTAATCATTTAATTTTTAATGGGTATTCTTTGAAGACATTATTTCCTATAAGCTTGTAAGCTATATAATTTTAGGTTGCCAGAAATTAAGACTAGTGGATGAATAGCAGTTCAGTTCTTATTCTGTTTCCATTAATAGAGTATTAATATAGTATCATCTTGTTGCTGTTTAAACTTTGGATACATTGAATCAGACATGCAGTAATAATTCAATGTGGGTTCAAATGCTCCAGAAAGCACGCAAATAGGAGAAATTTGTATGTAGACGAATCTCCACCATGTAACAGCCATTCTTTCTGCATGATTGCCTACAATAGCATGCCCTGCCCACCAGTGTCAGATACAAACATCCAATAAACTACACAGCTGAATGTTCACCCTCAGGAAAGAGGGTGAAACATGATACCCCCCAACACTAACAAGTTAAGTTTCTGTATATAAACTTTGCTAACAAAAGAGCTTCAACTAAACAACTAAGCTCAGAGAGCCTCAAGGACTCCACAAGTCAATAAATTATTTTTGCATGCCTGTTTAGTTTATTCAGGGCTTTAACCATTATCTTAAACTTAAGAAGAAGAAATCAAAAACAATCAGACTAAAGAAGCAGTTCAGATGATCATCACTCATAACTTGCTTTATATGTCAGAGGAAAATCATATGATTTGATACTTACATGTCAAGCTGCCTTTCAGTGTCATAGAAACATTAATGAATATACTATTAATTATATGTTAAAGATTTTAGGAAATCTACCTTTCCTTTGTGGGTAGTATTAAAACAATCAAATCTTACAATAAGTAAAAGTTCTACCCAAGTCTAGCTACTACAGAATACAAAGATCTTTGGCTTCATCTGACAAGGCATTTTTATAATATTCATCAGATTATATTAAAATAATATCCAAAATTCTATCCTTAGTGGAAACTTTCTGTAAACATAATTTTCCAGAAAGAAAGGATCTGTTAATTTCCTAATTCTAATTCTTTAAGAACTTAAACTGTGTCATTTCTGAGATATGATCTCCAGGAACATTTTGAAATATGTACAGTTTACATGTAAACTATTTCTTATTTTAAACCAGAAAAGTCAAAGAAAGGAAAATGGCAAACATCAGTGAAATGCAAATGCTTCTCTATTTCCAAAGTAGCTCTAATAAATGAAAGCTCTCTGTACTGGAATTTTATAAATCACTTATTTGAATGAGAATACATTGCAGATACCATTATTGTGCATAAGCGCATTTTAAACCATTTTAAAGAGGATGAACAATTTAAAGCTTTTTGCATTAATTTTGGGACTGATTTACCATACTTGCTATCGATGCATTAAGAGATTTAATGAACTTTACTAGGATAAAAATACTCATTTAAAATTAGTTCAAAGAACTTCAGCTCGTTTAATGAAATGTTTCAGTGGTGAACAGGAGAATAAATAGTGTATTATTCTTTTATGCTTAAAAGAAACCCTTATAGCAAATACAACTACTATACCCAAGTAATAACATTTATTTTTATGAGTCATTAGCCATTCTTTCTAAAATGTATCAGAGAAACAGTTTTAAAACATACTATTTTTTCATATTATGTTTCTGGATAGATGAGCAAAGGTTTGAATCTAACATTGCTGTAACATTGTTCTTCTCTCTTAGTGCATCAATAATGACATGTGCATTTTCAAGGATAGACAATATACTTTGCCTTAAAAGCCATTTAATGTTTCTTGAATTTGGAATTGGGAGCCCCTAATGTTCTCTTCAACGCTTACAAACTGAGAGAGAACATGGCTGAATCTGATGCATGTCATAACATTAATTCTTCCTTAAGAATTGGAATATACTGTAATCACAATCATACAAAAAAAGCCCATAAATGCCTGATGGTTGTTGTTTTTGTCTAATTTACTGCTGAAAAGGCATGGTACTGTCTTTTTTCAGCGAATAGTACTGAAAAATCTATATTCTGCAGACAAATTTGTATTTCAAATGATACTGAAAAATTATAAGTGTGAGCCTACTTGGTACAGGACTAATGTATCAGCAAGGTGGAATCTCTGAAATCCCATAGTGATTAATTTGCATTGTATTTTATAGATTAAAAATCTGGAATCTATTTATTTCTTAGATCTATATCCTACATTTTCTTGTAAAAGTAATTAATATCTCTTCCTCCAATTCCATTGTAATAATAATCATATGAGATAAGCTAAACTGATGATCGAACCAAATTCATTCACTATTTCTATGACTGAATTTGGACCAGAACCTCAGTTTTTTCAGCCCTAGTCCAACATTTCTATCATTGCTCTATTCTAAACCCATACCTTCTTAAAGCAGTATATCTGAAACAGAATATTTTAGATGTTTATTTGTTATACAAATGGATGTTGCTACAGATAAACATTTCTTGGTTTAATGAATCTTCAAACCATCAGCAAAGGTGAACAAAGAAGCAACAGAAGTAACCACCTATCAATATATGCAACTTTTATTTAAGGAAGAGTTAAATGTTATGACATGCATCAAATTCAGCCATGTTCACCATGCCACCTGTAAAAGGATGTCTTGTTAAATTCAGTCAGTATTTTAAAATAAATATGTGCATTGATCAAAATGCAATTATCTTTGGGGTTTTGCACTTCTGTAAATCTCAAGATATAGTTTTTATTCAAAACCTATATGAATGAGCGACATTTTAAATATGTCCATTCCAAGCGCTGTGCATTTGAGGGGAAAATAAGGACTAAGATCACCACTTAAGTATGAGTCAGCAGTGTGCTGCAGCTGCCAAAAAAGTTCTATGCTGCATCAACAGAGAGATAGCATCAAGATCGTGGGGAATGATCATTTCGCTTTATATACTCCACTGGTGATACCATGCTTGGATCCAGTTCCAGTCACTATGATTAAAAAAAATGTAGCAAGGCCCCAGACAGAGTTTAACGAGCAAGAAAGATGATAGGGGGTCTCGGGGATAAATCATACAATGAATGGCTAAAGGAACTAGGTATGTTTAGCCTAATAAAGAGAAAACTCAGAGGAGACGTGATAGCAGTCTTCCAATGCTTGAAGGGCTGTCATAGAGAAGAGGGTGTCAATTTATTCTCCATAGACCTGGGAGCAGGACAAGAAGCAATTGGTGGAAGTTCATCAGATTTCCATCAACCTGGAAATAAAGAGAAATTTCCGGACAGTAAGAACAATTAATCAGTGAAACAGCTTGCCTCCCAGAGTTGTGGGTGCTCCTTCACTGGAAGTTTTCAAGACAGAATATTGGACAACCATTTGTCCAGGATAGTATAACAACTCCTGCCTTGAGCAGTGGGGTAGACTAGAGGACCTTGAAGATCTCTTCCAGCCCTATGATTCTAAGATTTTAGCTTAGGATAAGTACAAAAATGCTTTATTTTGTGAGGGATAGCTAACTAGCTAGAAATAACTATCTAGAGATGGCTAGACAGACAGACAGACAGTCAGATAGATGTTTATTTGCAAGTGAAAATACAACCAGGAAGGAATTATGAACAAACCTATAAGAAACTGATATATATTAGAAAAACTGATGGCTATTTCCCCAGATGCATACCCCACAAATGTGCCATAATACTCAACCAGTGATTGAAGGGCAACATTCTGCTTATGCTATTAAAATATGTGAATCAGCTAGAGGTCATTGCTATTTCCAATGGGTAAATTCACTTTCTACTCTCTTCTAAGCCCTTTTGGTAAGACTTTATTCTTTTTTTCTGTGAAAGAATGGGAAACTCTAGGGAAGCTATGAAGCAAATAAGAACTGAAATGAAATGTCTCAGGATAACTCATAATTGACAAAAAACTATCTGGGCAAAAAAAAATGTGGCAGCTTGCCCATCAATTGGAAAGTTAATTCACCTTCAGATAAAGGAACTTTAAAGGTGAAAAGGACAATTAAAATGTGAGATGAAAATATCAAATAAAAGAACACAGTAAATCCTCTGAGATATATAGTGGGAACAATGTTGGGGAAGGGAGGAGAATTAGGAAGGGAAGAAAAAGAATATGAAAGTCAGGAAATTTGAAGCTAAAGCAAATTACCAAGTTCTAGAAGAAGAGACCTTTGAGGAGAATAATTCAGGAATTCTAACTTTGACTAGAATCAGCTAAAACAACTTATACAAAACAGAAAATCCAAACACCAACAGCAATGTTGACTCACATTGAGTCAACACATTCATATGATAAATATCTGCATAGAATTTTAAGCTAATTTCTCCATGCTTTTAGGAACTACTGTAGTCAGATCTCATTGTAATCAGATGCTGTCTGCTAATACGGAACGCGGTTCTCAGCTCAAATGTAGATATAGTACATAGAATTCCAGAGGAGTTCAAAAACAATAAATGTGTGTTTATTTAAAGGATATCTATATCGTTTCTTTTTTTAAAAAATCACATAAATATAAAGTATCTTTTGAGGAAATGAAAGTGCTAAAGTGGGCAATCTAAAAATGAGGAATTGGTGTGTAAAGAATGCTGGCCAATTACTGGAATATTAGTGGGAAACCAAAGGGAAAGGAAATTGGATGAAATATCCTGAGGTGAATATGTAGTGGCTACTTGGAAGCCTGATCAGGAGTTATCAACCTTAGTTTGAATGTCTGACTTATTATCTTTCTCATTACCAGGCTATTTTTCAGTACACAGAAAATATATCCTTTTCCTTTCAGCTCTTTTATTGTTCTTTCAATGTTGTTTTTGCAATTGTACCCATATTGATAGTCAATATTTGACCAAACCATCTTGGTGTATTCTTTGCTATTCAGTCCACACAGAAGTGGTATCTAGTCACTTTTGCCCCTTTTCTCCTCTTGTTTTGCCATATACATTTCTTACGAAGCCTATTCAAATTATTTTCATTTTTTTTTCACATACTCAACACTCACATGCTATATAATGAAGTAGACAGAAGTATGTTCACAGCCACTTTCCTTCCTTGTGACAAGTTTTCATTCTGTGTAAGAGATCACATATAACATTCATCCGCATTCTATCAGCATATGCATGTATTAATTTTTTTCCTACTAATTTCCTTATCTTAATAAACATTCTACTAAGGAATATTTTTCCATCAAACTCACTCTGCATTTTCTCTCTCATATTTAATCTTAACTATTGCTTGCTCCCTTTGGCTATGTTCTTTGAAGCCATTTTTCCCTCTATATCCATATTATACAACATCTTCCTCTCATCCTCATTTTTTCCATTTTTCCCTCTCATCCAAAGCCTCTTCATTTAATCAAGGCCAAAGCATAAAAGGAACCTAAGCATGCAAGGGAAGTTAAAATCAACACAAATGACTTTCGTCTGGCTGAATTGGTAGTGAAAAAAATAAAAAGAAAGGGATGGGATCTTTGTTTGAAAAAATTGAAGACTAAATTTGTTTTGGGCTTCTCACTAAAGAAAAACTGTGTACAAATGGAACTAAACAGAACAATTGACAAAATGGTACACAAGATACAGTGTGGTTAAGAAATATGTAGTTAGTGCAAATAAGTTGATGTATCCAGCACTCCAGTGATTACTTATGAGACTTGAAGGAGCTTGCAGATGTCATCCTAAGACTTTCTGTGATCTTTGAGAAATAATAAATCATGGATAGAGGTAGAGGTAGATGACTGAAAAAGAACAGATGCTGTTACATTTAAAAAATGTAAAAAGAGAAGAAAAAAAAAGAAGCTGATATTGATACCTTCGAGACCGTCTCCTGCTACCTTATGCCTCCCAGTGCCCAGTTAGATCCCTCAGAGTTGGTTTGCTATGGGTCCTGGCAGCCAAACAATGTTGGCTGGTGGTCCCTGTGCTAAAGCCTTCTCTGTGGCAGCGCCGACCCTCATGAACTAGATTCCCCCTGGGATTAGGACCATCCTCACCTTGTTGGCCTTCTGTAAGGCTACGAAGATCTGGTTTTATCGGATGGCCTGGAAATGATGTCCCCCCCTCCTTGGATGTATGACTGATTTGTTTTACTTTGTATATTGTATATTTTAATTGTTGTTAGCCGCCTTGAGTTCCCCTTGACCGAGGAAGAGAGGCGGGGAATAATAATAATAATAATAATAATAATAATAATAATAATAATAATAATAATAATAATAATAATAATAATAATAATAATGTGGCAAAACTAAATTGTCCTCTGAAATGAGGTTGCCCTAAGATTTTGATGACCCCCACTCTTGCTGGTGTTTCACAAGGGTTTAAAGTTCTGGGTCTTTGTTCTCCAGGGCTTTGGAAGATGGGAATGAAGCTCCCTTTGAATTGTGTGTTCATCTTTTCATTCCTGTTCTGTTTTTTTTTTGTCTTCCTTCTCAAGAAGAAAGCCCCAAGCAATAGTTACATATGTGCTTTAACCAAAGAAAAGTGCAAGAACTATACAGCTGTTACGCTTGTAAGTAATTATTATATATATATATATATATATTTCTGGGATGGTCCTGTTTTGTTCAGGGAGTTGCACTATAAATCCTATAAGGTCCTATAACAAACAAAAAACAAAACTCATTTGACACTTAGGACTAATAAAAGTTGGCTCTGTCTTACATGTTTCTGTATTCTCAATGCTCTTTATTTTTCTGCAAAATGTCACTGAATAGCGTGAGCAAGCTACATTTTATTATATAAAAAAAATGAAAAATGAAAAAGGATGTCTCTGTATCTATCATGCTGAGCATCTTTGTCACAGCTATCACAGACTCTCTTGAGAGACTAAATGTAGGCTTTAATATATAAAATACATGTGAATTTTATCTTTGATTAATGGAGAAGTTGGTCCTGTAGTAAAACCTGGATCTTTGTAGCAAAGGAACTGCTAGTGAAATAATGCATGGACTTTTTTGGTTCTGGAAACTTACAACTGCATGTCTCTCACACTTAGATTTGTGCTTTTCATTTGTCTTTTTCAATAAACTTGAAGATTCAGATATTGAATCTATACCTGGCTCACCATCCTTGAAGCCCATGATTGCTTGCAGGTCAAAATCCACAAAAATTAATTCTCTTATGGATGCAGTTCAATAAAATACATGCTGTGATAGCTTGAACATTTACCCGATTAATTAATTAAACTTGGAGTGGGGAATTCCAATTTGGTGGGGCATCATCTTTATATGCCTTCTTCAGGGAATTAGTAGTCTAGTTAATGTGTAGAAAAATACCTCCCTAAAAATATTCTGACAAACGAAATCAAAGCTCTGCCTCAAAGTGTTCTTCTATTAAAGACTGTGATTTACTTGTGACACTCGCAACATATAAGTGTAAATGGAAAATTCCATTCTCTTCCTAGAACTTTTTGTGATGATACTATCACCTCAATTTCAGTAAAAGGGATTATTGTAAACTGGAGCCCTGTCCCAACATCAATTCTCTTTTGACCTTTATAATAGAGGTTATTAGACAGGTTTATGTGTTCAAAAGTGAAGTTATAATTAATAATAAAACACTATGTTAACAAGTATTTGAGGTTAATTAAGACAATCAAATAATAAAGAGTTGACAGTTCCGAGGAAATACAGCACAAATAATATTTAAAGCTAGCACACAAAGCAAATTATTGTTTTCAAATAAGAAAGCAATAGTGTATGAGAAGTTTATTGTTCAATTCAATGAAAAAAGGTAAAGAGTACAGAAAGTACCTTATTTGTTCAGAAAGATATTAAATTATAAAAATAGGAGAAAGACGTAAGGGTTAGGAGTGATACACTGAATTCAAAGACAGATAGATGCAGAAAGTTCCAGAGAATAATATGGCAATTAAGGGAAGAGTAAAAAAAGTGGTTCACTTTGTATAGTGTTCAACTATAGGAAAGGGAAGAAAAAAAACATAAAAACTATTGCTGCAGTGAAGACTTAGAATTTGGCGGTTTCCTTTCACAGCAAAAAAAAAAAAAAGGGGGAGGAAGATTTATAAGTCGTGGGATCCACACTATTTGTAATAAGGGAGAGTGCCTTATGCACTCAAATACATAGAGAGAATATTTCGGGATTAAAAAGAGAAAACGGGGGAGAGACTCACCTTTCCTTTGCAGCTTCTGGGAAGTTTTGGCCCCAGGTTAGTGTTAAATGGATTCTTCAAGATTTGGTTGGAAAGTAAGATCTCTGTTTATTCTGAGAGACTTTAGTTACAAATAAAAATAAAGCCTCTGCCAACTTGCTGTTTCCTTAATTTTAACTAAATATATGATTTGGAATACGAATATTTCATCTTCATTCTTCTATTTTGAGATTAGCATCTGTTTTTATGCCACAAATCTATTATATTTCACAGTTCGCCATCAACATTGTTGTTGTGGCTTTACATTAATGTGGCAAAACTCTCAATAAATTTGTATCCTCCTTATATTCTTCTACAGTTTAGAAATGGAGCATGTACTGGCTTAGCAGATTAGTGACAAAGAATATTGCAGCATCTTAATTGCAAATTTATTGACTTGTGAATGAGACCTACTGATTAAAATTAAACTGCCATTTACATTGTTTATGGTCAAGATGCAATTTATCTAGGATTATTACAATTTTCTGTATAAGGCAAACTTTGCTTGAAAACACCAATTACATTAAATATTAAATTATGTAAAGGGATTTAAATTCCTTGTTACAAGCACACAGAATCATTAGAGTTCATTTCCATTTTAAATGCTTACAAACATGTCTACCAAGTGGGGCAAACATGTTGAACAAGATCCCAAGGCTCAGGATTACAGGGATCTAACAGCAGCCCATACAAAACAATGTCAGCATGACAGAGAGGCAGGAGGTCCATTTAGAATATCTTTGTCATGAGCAATGATGAATCTATAAGCAGTGTGATACTTAATACACAGCATGAATTTCTTCCTGACTTTCATTTTTCCATCCTTATAGCGCTTCACTTCAAACAGCTGATTCATAAAGAAATTTTAATACCAGTGTTTATATGAACGTGTGATGCTATACTTCAAATTACATTTCAACTTTTTTAGGTGGCTATTTAATAGCATTTGTTACAAACCAATGTCCCTCCATTGAAAGCAATAACATTGTGAAATACACTTTAGATTCTATGTGTAGAATTCTTTTCTAACTTTCAAGTCCCTCGAGAGAACTATTGCTACAGGGGGTTTTTTAAGCTTAAATTTTGTTCCACAAAATTGCTCTCCTTATTTTTAACATTCCGCATGGAACTGGTTGGTCTAAATACCATAAAATGGGGTGTGTGTTAAGGGTCTCAGAGAGTTTTAGTTCCTAAGCTCTTCACATCATGGCCCCTTCTGAAGCTTTTTCAGTCTCAGTGAACTCCCTTTCAGTCCAAGGGATCTAGCTTTTTATTTATTTATTTATTTTATTTTATTTTTATTCGATTTATACCCCGCCTCATTTCCCTGGTCAAGGGGAACTCAAGGCGGCTAACAACAATTTAAAAACAATCTATTACAGTTTAAAATCACAAATCCATCCATACAAACACATTCAACAA
>JANHGC010002044.1:102808-114653 GCA_027560395.1 Boaedon fuliginosus
GAGGGTCTTAAAATATGTGTTGCTTTTTACATGCAATCCTGTCAGACCAGGGTGTTTTTTTTTTCCTAGTCCATAGAATTGATGGTATAAGGAAGCAATACAATTGTTCAGTTATAAAGGAAAAGTTGTTTTATTCATGGTACTGATTATTCTTACCTATTTTGGGACTTTTTAAACTCCTACTTTGAAAGTATTTACATTAACAGTCACTTTTTACATGCATGCAGGGTTTTAGCTTCCTTTTAACTGAGAAAAAATCTTCTTAATGTCCTTTAATGAGCTTAAGATCATTGCTACCAAGAAATATTGAAGAAATACATCAGGATTACTTAGGCAAATTATCATAACCACATTATTTTGAGTTTTCTTCAGGATAACTTTGAGTAAGCCTCACATTCCGGGTTATTTGACAAAAAGCAGTGTATTCTTTGAAGACTATAGGGCAACAATACATAGCCTTTAGTTCTAACAATTTTCTTTCTTTAATTTGATTGTACCTTTTTAAGGACTTTGATCTTTCCTAATTTGATCGGGTTTTTTTTTGCCTCCCCCCCTCTCTCCATGCACGTGTGCGTATGTGTGTGTGTGTGTGTGTGTGTGTGTAATACACTTTGGCTCCTGTTATTGTATCAAGTTAAATAGAGCCATACAGGAACAGTTTTATGCCTACAATTATAACCTGAATTAGGTCATTGCATCCCATAGCACCACAAATTTAAGAACAGATATTAATTTAATATTGGCTAAACAATTACAGTCTGTACAAAAGAACGGTGTATTAATACTTGTAAGATAAAGGCATATTTTATAGGTCTGAGAGAAAATGTTTTGGAACATAAATTAACCTTTTGTCTCTTTTTTCCAGAGGACGGCCAATATTTTCTAAAGGTCCTCATACCTAGTTATGCGGCTGGATCTATAATTGGTAAGGGAGGACAGACAATTGTTCAGCTGCAGAAAGAGACTGGGGCTACCATCAAGCTTTCTAAATCCAAAGACTTTTACCCAGGTAGGTGTAAACCATAGTTCTTCTTGAATAATTAAAAAGAATCATACCACTACTATTAGTAGTAAAGTGAATTATCAAATGTAATTCTGAACAAATACTGATTCTGGTTATTGTTTTTCAAAAAATCGGCTTATTATTTAGTACCCACTGTGTTGTTCCAATAAATATCTTAAAAATTAGATTTCACCCCTGGTATTTTATTTGAAGAAAATGTCAAATATTATAATCAAAGCCATAAGTTCAAATCAAACCTATGTGCTCCTTGTAGAATAGGCCATTTACCTTAAATTTGCTATATACTTTGGCTCTATTTCATTTCTTTGTTCATTTATATTAGTCAAAATAAAAGAGAGGAAGTGGTGTTCTTCAGATATTTCCTTGGTATTTGGTTATTTCAGTTGTGATAGTTAATAGAAACCTATTGTGAAATAATCGACACCAATGAGAAAAGGAAATAGATGTAGTTATATTGTGAACATAAGCATTAACACATTGCATATTATTCACTACATGCTGAATAATGTATAGTGATATCATATACATAATATTTTTAAAAGGTTTCTGAATTCCTGCATACTATAGATACTGATTACCTAATATAAATTAAAACAAGTTTTTAATGTTTATAGCAGTAACAGCTATCGTCCTGATAGTGCATTGATTTTGTAATTCTAAGTGGTAGCTTTCCATTGAGATGGCCTTTTTTCTTGTAGTGAAAGGAAAGCTGCTTTGCATTTGCTGATTGTTTTCAGAGATATGTCTGGGCTTTAAAATGAGTTTAAAAGGCAATTGTGAAGGTAATTGAAAGAAGCATCAGGGATATTTCATTTTTTGCTGTCTTGCATTTTGAAGTTTACTTTACGTTTGGATACAGATATTGTGCTTAAGTATTTGTGATTTTATAAGCAGACGTGTAGGTGAAATTCCACATGAAATGTTTTGAAATTTGATGATACATCTTATATAATTTTTGGTAAGAATAAAAGACAATATATGGTTAACATAATGTATAGATAATAATACTTAAAATAACAGTTCTGAGATAATAACTGAGCTGCTAAATTGAATTTTGACAATAGTTTAAATATAAATCACACATTTGTATGATCTATAAAGAAGATTAGAGATGATGGAGTGATGGAACAGATGCTATGACTGACAATGCAAATTTGAAATTATATTCAACTTAAGTATGTGATGCAAAGCAAGATTAGACTTCTGTCTTCTACTTTACAACAATTTCCCTCCTAATTTAAATAATCATTAAATGTTTAATTGAATTGACTCCTAGATGCTTATGCAGGCAATTTACTGAAGCTTCAGCTGAAAATAGAATCTTTGCCCATGTTTAAAAAAAATACAAAAGGGATGGTGAGAGGTTTACCACATTGTGTTCCTGTGTGACGTAAACACATTCCCTTTGAAGGAAATGATAGCATGGAGTTAGCTCGTGTAATCTGTAACAGGTGTAGATGTTACTGTATAACTGAAGTTACACTTTAGGATAGCTTCATAAATTTGGTATACATGTATTAGATTCTTACCTGAAGAGGTGGACATACATGAGGCACTCCGTTATTACTTGAGTTAGAAATTGTTTCCCTTTTAGCCATAAGCCTGAAATATCTTAATCAACTTTAACATTTTTAAGCTGCCAACATTTGGCTTTATTTCAAACTAAATTTTAAGTTGAACTGTGCTAATATTATGTTACTCTTAAATTAAAATTGATATTCATATTTCTAATTATAAAAATTCAGTTAATGTGTTTGTAATTTCATACTGTGAACTACTTTTAGTATGATTATTAGTTCTAGAAATGGCTGATACTTAGTTTCATAGTGGATGCTGAAATATTTAAGCATTTCTATGTGCATATTGGGAGCATATTGGGCAATAAACTTAGGTAACTCAGAATATGTGTTTGTATTATGTACTATATGTGTACTATATGTACTATTATGTACTATATGTGATAAATAGCGATTGATCACAGTAAATAAAAATAAGTCTTTAAATAATGCTTGTAATTAATACTGAAAATTACTTTTTAATTTAAAAATTTATGTTAAAAACTTAACATATGTATTTAAAACTTACTGCATTTTTTCATCATAACATTTTCATTCAGAGTTTAAATGCAACTGGCCAGATATTCAGAATGATGATCATTATTCAGGCATATAACTAAATAAATTGATAATGACTATTTCCTACTGTGCAAATTTCAAAAATGTCATTATTTTCAAAAATGACATGATTGACTATTGGTCTTTTTCTTGATAAACTGTAAATGGGTATGATATTTTCGTGCATTCTGTGTGATAAATCCATAGATTTATTTCTTAAAATTCATCTTTGTAAAGTGCAATAAGCATTTCTTCTGAAAACTGTTATATATGTACTTGTGCATATGACAACAATATGTATGACCCTTCCTGTTCTAGTTAAAATACTAGTTATGGGAGAGGGAGGATTGATATGTTATACTTTGTAAGGAATATTTTAAATTCCTTGATTTTAGGTCTCATCTGAATCTAGCGTGGTATGAGAGGGTTTTAAATTTAGTAAATAATGTTGAACAATAAATTGAATTGTGGATGTAATCCTATTTTGTGTTTCATCTTAAATACATGCAAATGCATGCTCACATATATGGCCATCTATATGTCAGTATTTCTCTGGGGTTCATAATCTTAAGCTAATCAGATAGATCTTTTAAAAAATGCTTGCAACACAAAAATGGAAGATGTTAATGAATTTAGAAAATACAAGAGGTTAAATCTAAAATGGTATCAAATCATTTTTCATGATTTTATTTTTAAACTGTTTATTAAATGCATACTTAAGATTGAGGTTGAAACTTAAAACTAATGCATGAAGAGATTGTAGAATTTGGCAGTCTGATGCTTGAAGATGTGTTCCAATGAAGATGTCATTTTGCATAATGGAACAATGAGATTATATGTCTTTTAAGTTTTAGCATTTGCCCTGCCTTCATCTCAAGTTGTTGCTTAATAAAAGAACATTATTAGAGTTGTATTGATGTTGCGAACCTACTTGAAAACTGATTAATAAAGAAATACTTCTGCTGAATATTCAAATTAGATCATATGGGCCTTGTGATCTGCAAAATTCAGTTATTTTCCTTTTACATCTATGTGTCCAGTCATCATGTACAAGCTATTCAAAGGTATAATTCTCAGCTGTACATTTTTTTACTTTCTGTTTTAAGAAAAATGAAAGGTTTGTTTCTAATAATAGTTCTACATGTTTTATATTAATGTTGATTATATATGTTGTGGAGGCAGCTTGATTTACTTTTTGTGTGTATTGAATATTTGTTGGCTTCTTTTTGCCCAATGGAATTTTACCATTTATCATATATTTTATAATTGTTAAGACTTAACGCTTAACAGAGTTAGGATTTTGGACTTGCTGATTGCGTTTACTATTGTTAGAGAAGAGCTAGATTGTTTCAGTTCTAAGTTGAATTATTCACTTGTAAAAACATACATTCTTTTTTTTTTTAAAGAAAGTCTGTTATTTATATTTAGAATGAATCCTGACCGGAGAAGAGTGTGATGACTGTTTATGAGTATAATTTAAAACTGTCTTCTAGTAAAATGTGCAGAGGATTGTAGCCTTATATATAAACAGTGCTAGAAAGATTAAAGTATCACCTTGTGAACTGTTAATTCTTGCTCTCTTTTCAAGTCAATTAAGCTATCAATCTCAATGAATTACTGAAGCAAGATTCTTAAATGAAAATATTGTTATTTTGTGAGTATGATGTATACTGCCAAGTTACGTCAGGGAAGCTCAGTGTATTTATATGCAACTAAACATTTGGAAGTGATTTCTAATGGAATGTGTTTTGGGATTAGATTATCAATGAATATAGTTGAGAAATTTCTCAAAGTTGGCTCTCTGTTTTGCAGATGTTATATATCAGTATTGAATTACTGAAATTTGAGAATGATAAAACTGAAAGAAGACACATACTTCAGCTAGGTTTTGAAATGTGAATATTTATAAATTTATTAAATTTCTATTTTAACACAATTGTAAGATATAGCGTATACATAATTATATGATTAATATATGTATTCTGTTGTCGAAAAACTTGAACGGTTTTTGCTTTTGTTAGAAAGGGAGATATCCGGTTTAGGATAAATATTCTGTTCAATCTTTCTTTTTTATTCATGTTATGCTAGTGATGAAATGAATGTAATGAAATGAATGCAAAAGCTCAATGTACTAGTATGTTTTCATAATAGGTTATTTCAATTAATACTTAAAACTGATATCCTATTTCTTTTTTAAAAATAGTTATGTCCTATGTAGAAATACATCTTGAAGTAAATAGTTTTACTTACTTAAATGTTAAAAGTCCATTAAAATAAAATCCATATAATGTCATTCAAAATTTTTATTGTAATGCTATGTGTTTTACCAAAGAAAATTATTTTGAAATGACTCTTCAAAAAGTCTTCTAACTTTTGCTCTGATTTCCCAAATACCATAGGTTTTGAACAATTATTTAAAAATAATTTTAAAAAATCACTCTATTCAATAGTTTTTTTCTACCAATAAGGTCTAATTCTTAACATGGTTAGAAAGAAAAGCATTTATTATTGAATTGTTTTTGTATGTCAGACAGCAGAGTTGGAAAGCACAGTTGTGAAGTTAAGATTTAAATGGGAGCTTTGGATAATAATCACCTTTCACCATAGTTCCAATTTAAACAACATTTGTAGAAACTTGATAATGTTTGTACTTTGCAGCAGGTGTATTTGGAGTTGTAACCATTCTGAGAAAGAGTTCAGTTTGCTTTTATGTACGATGGGAATGAATGACTTGGTAGACTTGAAGGTTGTCAGTTGTCCTGTTTTGGAATGCTGCAGGTAATTGGGCTAGACTGGTGGGAATTATGGCAGTGCACTTCTCACGTTGCACTGCAGCTGCTGTTGATCTTAATTAATCTGACCCTTAGAGGCTGCAGTGTCATAGCATAAAAGGCAATACATACTACAGATTTGAAGTGCTGTTGTCATGCACTTGTTTTAAAAACAGTTTTAAAATGGCTGATCATATATTTTCACTTTTGACTGTGAAAAGGACCAAATGTTTACAAAAATTCCTTTTGGACATATATAGTTGTAATTTGCAAGATGTGTTTGTACATTTGGATAAGTATTTTGAGTATTCTTTTGTTGAAAGAAGTTGTGTTGAAATCAGTAAGAACAATTTAGAAGACGCATGTGTGGCAAATCCCAGATTAGAATCAGTATTGAATGCAGTGTAGAATACATTTCTTTATATATTCTTTATATAGATTTATATAATTTTGACTTCACAAATAGTGATTTTTTTATCTTTACTTATTGCATGGGATTTAATTTGTAGTACATTAAATATGTAGTACATACATATTTATTTGTCCTAAATTATTTTGATATCTGAATCTGACCAAAATTGTTCTACATATTGAATGCTATTTTGAAAAAAATATACACATCCAGTATAAAATGTATTTGTCAATATTAAATTTAACACAGTTTTTAATAGCATAGTTATAAGCGTTCTGGTTAATTTTAATATTCCAGGTAGTTTAAATTTAAAACTACATGATTCTGACTTTGTCAGACTTTTTTTCAGAACTACTAAATATTTAAATAATTGCCAAACTTCAGAGATTTTTAAACCTTTGCATTTTAGGACAGTTATGACTCAGTCTCATATTTTATTTTGTTTGGGCCAGTTATGCTTCCCTGGCAAGTGCAACTTTCCTTAAGGTATTTTATATGTTGCCAATTTCAAATCACATCTTTCTGTATAAATAACACTTACTGAACAATATTGCTATGAATCTAATTCATTTTAGTATTCTAGTACTAAATCTAGTATTCTTAAGAATGCTAGATTTATTTAGTATTGCTAAAATCTTACATGAGAGCCACTTTGGTGCCCTGATTAAATAGACTAGCTAGAAAATGGTAGGTTGTGAGTTCCAATCCTGCTTTAGGTATGAAAACTTCTGGATGATTTGGTGCCTATCACTCTGTCTCAGCCGTGAGCAATGGCAAGCCACTTTCCATGTAACTCTTCAGAACCAAGACTGACTTGAAAGCACACACATATATAAACTGCTATAATTTAAAACATTCAGTAATTATGTCATTTTTTGTTGTTGCTCAATTTTATATGGTCCCTGATATTTATTTTGTGCTGTGTTACATATTTCCTCTTTGGTCAACATGGATACACCATTCTATCATAATTAATAGATAATATTTTAAGATATGGATGTATGCACATTTTTTATTTGTTTTCGTTGGCTTGTGGTTTGTTTCCTGAAACATGATTACCTGTAACCACTAAGGAGATATTATCTTGTCAATTTAACCATGAGTATACCTTTACTCATTTATTCATATTTTTTTTAACTTAAAGAATTTCTATAGCCACACAACTTGGAAAAAGTGACTCTGGGTGGTCACATAACCTCCCAAAATGAAGCAAATGAAAAAATACAATCAAGATAAAATATCCCATAATACAAAAATATATTTATTAACATACGCCTGGAGAATATATTTTGAGGCAGTAGTTCCACATATTGATATTACTAGCTTTTGCAAGTTTGTTATTAACAAATAAATTAGAAACAGTAGAGCCTATTAGAGTTTATTAGAGTTTACAATGTCTGGAGTTCAATTTATCTTTAATAGTAGCATATTCATTCTTTTTACAATTAATGCAAAAAGAAAAAAGCAATATTTTAGATAATGATATTTATGCCTGTACACGTTGAGTAGTAGCAAATTTAGCATGTAATTCCAACTAAAAAAATAAATGCAACTTTCAGTGTTAAATTGAATGTAAAAGTGATATGAATTGATACATTAAATGTAGTATGAAAGGACTTTATATTTGCTGCTTTATGCAGTTCAATAAAAGTTTGTCTTAAGTTTCAAAATTGAAGGTTTCAATTATTTCTGAAAGCTGCGACTTTATATTCTCTTCTGCATCCTCTCTGCTGTAACTTTTGGTGATGCAAAGTGTGATATAATAGCAGCCGTTGGTATAGAAGTATGGTTGCCTGAAATGACATCACATAATATCAGTTGCCTTAGATATGAACAAGGAACTACAGTTCTTGTTTTGGATGGTGATCTTGCATAAACAACTACAATGTAGTCAAGGTTAAGACTGGTACATGGGCAAGTTAAAATACCATTTGTGAAAGATGATGATTCATTATTGTAGGATGTCAGATATTCAGACAGTAGTATAAACAAATAATAATCATCTTTTTTTAATGGCAATAAATCTAGTAAAATTTTCACTTGCAATAATTAGTTGAATCAAGTAGAAACTCATCCTGTGAAATATAACATTACATTTTGTACTTGGTTTCAGAGGTATTATTACTTATATAGCACTTTATATCCAAGAAATCTATAGTATAGGAAATACGTCTATTTTTATTTAAAACAGGTGTTTCCCAATAGAATTCAGAGTGAAAATGCTGCATTGGCCCTCTCCCATGCTGTCATTTTGATTCTTTCTCTTCCATCCCTTACCCCCTAATCTACAGGTCTGCTAGCGAAAATGTTCAGATGGACAAATAACAGCTTGGGGGCAAGTATGATTATATATAAACGAAAAAAGGACATGATTAAGTATTTTAATCTTTTAAATTAAATAAACATTTTAAATAAAAGATAAAAAATTTTATTATTATAAAATATTGAGATATTTAATTATCATTTATCTTTATCTTGTCTATTTTTATAAATAATACTTCTTTAAGGAAATGGCTTTCTATGGCTTTATTATGTTTTACTCATTAGCATGTTTTGCTTCATTGTGTATTTCTGTGAACATAAGAGGTAAAGAGCTAGTTTTTGCCTATGTGCTTTTTTTATCATTTTTAAAACTGTTCAAAAGCCAGTGAAATGCATTTGGAGAAGAGAAAGGGTTGAATTCAGAAAGGAAAGGTAGACAAAGTCTTGAGTCTCTTCCACTTATAGAAGCCTCTGTCGGATCAAAAAGCCTTCTATGAACTAAGGGGTAACATTAAATTTTAAACACAAAACAATTCAAGAGTTAATTTCTGAGTAAGTCTCCATGTTTTTACCTATATTTCAGATCAAATAAGCTGGTGGGCTTAGTTTATTGTGTAATGGCCAGGAGTAGGGTCTCCTCAACACAGTGACCCAGGTATGGAATTCTGTCCTGTGTGAACTTCAGCAGATTGTGCTTCCGATTGTTTATTATTTGCTTTAATGGTTTATTTTAATTTGTATTTTATTGTTCATAAGCACTGTTGGTTTTGTTGTGATGGTTTCATTTAAGACAGTTTTGTTGTCTTATAAATGGTGCTGGGTTGTTCTGAGAATAAGAGGTTATCAAAATAAACAATTATATGTAGTCATAACAGTCTGCTAAATAAGGACAGACAAAAAATTAACACTAAATTTAACATTTTATGCTTGCAAATTTACAGCTGATCCAGGACACTGTGATTGTAGCACATAGCTGTCCTTGACTGAGGTTGGAAGGGTTGTGACAAATTAGTCCCTCTCTATGGAAGACTACTAGGGAATAGTAGGATGGTAGACAGGATTGATTACTTGAAGACATTAGAAAAAGGCAATTTGAAACTGCTGCTTAGAAGAAGGCTAGGAAACTGAAGACACCAAATCTCAGTCAGTTTGAGAACATCTTTATTGATTAAGACAGAAGGATTAATTATGTACAACTTCCAGTTAGTTTGTTTATACGTTTTAGCAATTTCAGCTTTAATTCCCATGTGATTTAATTTCATTTTAGTGTAATAATACTTTCTGGTGTAACTGCATTTTTCAAAGCTTAAATCAGGAATAACTTTTAAAGAAACTAATTAGGGGAAAAGAGAAAGTTTAATATAGTGGTGTAAGGCACCAAGCTAGAGACTAGGAAACCATAAATTCTACTCCAATTTTAAAGGTACAAAGGCAATTGAGTAGTCTGGCCCAGTCACTGTCTCCCAGTCCTAGAAGAAGGCAGTGGCAAACTATTTCTGAAAGTCTTGCCAAGACAAGTGCAGAGACATGCTCAGGAAATCATCAGGAGTCAAGACTGACTTAAAGAGACAAATAAAAATAAGTAAAGAAATTGGAAAATATTCATAATTAATCTCCATTAGAGTAGCTGCAAGGTGAAGGCTTCCTGATCTGACTTAAAGCTTTGTTGAATGGAACTCATAGATGAACACTGCAGAAAGGTATTAGCTGCATATAAGAACATTACTGAGTAAATTAGCAATTGTTCAAACATCATTGTAATAAAGTTAATTTACTGGGAATAACTTTTATGTAGGATCTAGTTCCATAGTCCTATCTCATAATGCTCTATACCTATATGAAACTTTATGCTTAGTTATAATATCATTTTAACAAATGCTTTTATAGCTGGAGGGATGTAATTTTCAACGTAACATATTTATTCTGTTTACGAGGGTCATGATTCTAGCCAGCTACTATTGCTGCTATTCTTGCATTTGATGATTTCTCTTTTTATATTTTTAGCAGAATTTAGTAGGAAGATGACATGTTTACCCTTTTTCCCTCTCTCTCTGTTGGGAAATGCTTTTCCTTATTTCCTTGCTTTTGTGGTTCTTTGTTCTGTGTGCAGTCGGCTTCCAAAGCTCTATGCTCAGAAATTAGTTTAAAACAGTGTGCCACAAACTTTAATATCTTTCACTTTCCCTAATCAAAACTTGAAAATTTTAAAACCATTTGTATGTATGGGTTGAAATGTTAAGAAACTTATTCAGACTGAAGCTTCACAACATTATGATTATTACTATATATAATTAAATAAGCAATGGCAAACAAATCAAATAAATAATAAAACAAATAATTACTGTCATACAGCTATGTTAATAGAGGAGCAGCATTGGCTATATGTGCAGTTTAAGGTTCTGGTTATCACCTATAAAGACCTGTGTAGGTCTGGGAACCTCCTTAGTTATCATCTCTTTAGAACTTCGTATGTTTAATACCCAGTTCTATTTACCATTCTTCATATATTTAAGCTAGTCTTTTACCACCTTTGTTACTCTTCTCTGAATTCTTTCTAGTACCTTAAAATCTTCCTTGTATTAAGACAACCAGTATTTTAGGTGTAGATAAATCGTGTTTTAGATGTAATTTGACCAGTGCAGCATAGAGCAGAACTGTTACATATTATGATCCCAACATTGTAACTCTGTTGATAGAGCCCAATATTGCACAGAGACTTTTGGCAGACAGAGTATGTCACTTTGCTCATGCTTAATCTATGACCTATCAAGATCAAGATGAGTCATGGCAGCGCAGTGATTAGAATGCAGCACTGCCGCCTACTTCTGCTGACAGCTGGCTGACTTCAATTCCGCAGTTTGATTCTCGCCAGGTTTAAGGTTGACTCAGCCTTCCATCCTTTTGAGGTTGTTAAAATGAGGACACAGATTGTTGGGGGTTTTATTCTGACTCTGTAAAAAGCACTATGAAGTGGTATATAACTCTAAGTGCCATTGCTATTGCTACCTACATTCTGATCAGAAATACTACTGCTGAGCCAGGTACACCCTATATGACTTTTTGTATGTAAGTGTAGAGCCCTACATTTCTTGCCATTCACTTTATTGTTTTGAGAAAATGTCCAGTGTCCAAACTGAAAATGGATCATTTTGAAC
Organism: Boaedon fuliginosus; assembly: GCA_027560395.1. NCBI lineage: Eukaryota > Metazoa > Chordata > Lepidosauria > Squamata > Lamprophiidae > Boaedon > Boaedon fuliginosus. The sequence continues at coordinate 114,547 of JANHGC010002044.1, forward strand.
CTGTCTTGTGAACTGTTACCGTGTTTCCCTGAAAATAAGACCCTGTCTTATATTTTTTTTGCCACCAAAAATGGCACCAGGTCTTATTTTGGGGGGATGTCATCCAC
>JANHGC010002046.1:27477-41448 GCA_027560395.1 Boaedon fuliginosus
GATAGAAATATTGCTGCCTACCATATGTGAAGTATAGAACACAACAGGATTTGTGGTGCCATGTAATACATTAAAAACTTACTCTGGGGTGTGCAAAGGCTGTCTCGGGAATTTGGGAAGTTGAAGTCCACAGACCACAAAGTTGCCATAGCTGCCCACCTCTGACTTAGTCAAACTGTTTGCTGTTTAGCTCAGTGCCGTCAGCTCAGTGCCTCAGGCAGCGGCTTCTGGCGGGATAATGGATTACACAACTTACCGGCACCAGTGAAATTGTAAAGGTCAGGCTTCTCTTCTTTCTCCACTGCCCATAACTGACTCTTTCTCCCACCCCACCCCCACCCCACCCCGGCCACCCGATTTTATGCCATCGTCACTGAATATTTTTCAGCACGTGCTTCAAAACCAAAGGAAGGGGCTGGGAGAGGGAAGGCCCACAAACTGATGCATTTGGCTCACACAGCAGTCACGGCTGAGCCTAACGTGACGTTCCTTCCTTGCTGCGAGACAGTGGGATTTAGAGCCACAAGGGATTGTTGAAATGAATGGATACCAAAGTTAACATTATAAACGCTCCAGTCATAGCATTGAATCAGCAATGCATCATTGTGCTGTGTCTCGCTTTTCTGGGAAATGTCAGGCAATCTTTTTTTTTCCCCTCCCCCCCACTTTCTGGATTACTGACCTGACTAAAGATGTTGTCCACGAAACTCTGCTGCTGCCCCAGTCACACTGTGTTGCCATGAACCTCCCTCATATGGGCCTCTGTGTAATGAATGGAGGCTGTGCTGGGCCTCAACCCCCGTGCGCTTTTGTTTCCTCCACCAGAGCGTCCAGTCTGTTGAATGTGCTCATTTTAAAGAGATCCATAAAGGGTGCCATTCTGCTTGAGAGGCGCATGGCCTGCATTTATATTGTGTGCATTAGAAAGGATAGCTTCATGTGACCAAAGGAGACATTTATCTTGTGACCAAAAAAAAAAAAGACTGGAATTGGGAAATGCTATTCTGGAAATTGAATGTGAAAACACGGGACTGGGACTCCAGAGCAATTGGGAGCCCTTTCTTGGGGAGCGCTGAAGCCCAGCTGTGGGCTCTGCTGACAGAAATAAAGATAAGCAAGGAGTGCATTTGTGGATTTTTTTATTTATTACATTTATACCTTTCCTCTCTTTCTCGATCTATTAAAGAGAGCTAGTGTGGTATAATAGTTAGGATTGCACTAAGAATGGGCTCTGATTCTAGCTTTGCTGGCTGAGGAATTCTGGGAGTTGAAGTCCACAAGTCTTAAAGTTGCCAAGGTTGGAGACCCCTGGCCTAGACTATTTTGCACCCTGCGTCCATTGCAGTAGCAACAAACAGATGGAAGTGACTACCGTCAGCAGTGCATTTGCAAGGCCTGACCGAGCCCAACTTGACTGCTTCACAGTTGCTCTTAACATACCCCGCCCCTCAAGAACCGAGTCCTGAAGCCCCTGCTCTTCTTCCAGGCTGTCTGGGCCCTGGGGAACATCGCTGGAGACAGCTCTGCCTGCCGTGACTATGTCCTAAATTGTGGCATCCTTCCTCCTTTGTTGCTGTGAGTAGCCACTGGGAGGAATCCCACCACTTGGCGGCTCCTTCTTTTCCTTAGGCTGCAAGTGCTGAGTGGGGCAAACCTGTCCCAGAACCGCAACTGCTTTTCTTAATTTCCCCCAAACCATCTGGCTGCTTAGGGCTGTTTATAGGAATTCAGTTGCCAGGCCCTTAAAGCGCTGGGTTTAAGCCAAAGGCTGCAATGTGGACTGAAGCATCGTTTGGTTCTATTTTAGGCTCCTCACAAAATCTACTAGACTGACAATGACACGAAATGCAGTCTGGGCTTTGTCGAATCTCTGCAGAGGGAAGAACCCACCCCCGGAGTTTGAGAAGGTACGATCCAAACGTGTATCCCTTTATTTTCCCATCCACGGGCATCTCTTGCGTTCCACGGACTTTCTCAGCTGTGGCAGCTGGAAGATCTGTGGATTTCAGCTCCTAGAATTCCCCAGTCAGCACAGCTGAGAAACACTGCTTGGTCTGGACGCCTATCGCTTAACTCTCCTCCTTCCACCTTAAGTGTAGCACGTGTGAAAACAAGAAAACCTATCCCTTCGGGCATGTCTTCATTGTAATTTAATACTGATTGCAGGTTGAGCATCTTGTACAAAGTTTAGTATTTTATTCCCCAACAGACTAGATAATTGGTGGTGTGAGTAATAACTCTAAGCCAGAGTTACTGCTGTGTATCTAGCATATGAAGCCCCAAAGGGTCTACTTAAACAGCAACTTACTCCCCTGTAATCTGCATCCAGACTAGCTGTCTTCTATAAGATACACCTAGAGCAGGAGTCCTCAAACTTGACAGCTTTAAGACTTGTGGACTTCAACTCCCAGAATTCCGCCTCCTGTCATGTTAGCTCAGGAATTCTGGGAGTCCACGAGTCTTAAACTGGCCAAGGTTGAAGACCCTTGAGCTAGAGAATAGAGCGGCAAAAATCAATGCTAGAAACAACAGAGTCCAGACAGTCTTTGGAACTAAATGGGGAGCTTCAGCTGCCACCCTCTGGACATCAGCCCCAGGGCGGCTCTACTCTGCAGCAGAATACGGAGCCCCTGCAGGGCTTAGCAGCCGCCCTCCTAGTAAGGAAGACCCCAGACTCACCGACATCATCAGGGTTAATAAGCAGATGTATTAAAGCCCCTCCAACCTGGCTGGCTTCCTGTCCTGAGCCACATAGTGCCAGTTGTACGAAGGCTAGTTGCACAGTTGAGAGAATACTGGAAAACTATGAACAACTCACTCCTGCCGGTGCAGGCCGACCTTCCTCATTTATTAGCAGAGACTCAAATCCAGGAAGCCCCCCTGGCCCTTGCACAACATCTGCCCAACAACTTTTAACATTGCTTCCCAGTGGAAAGCCAAACGGGCCTCTGAATGCCCAGACACAGGAAGACGTGTTGTTGCTGACCCCACGAAAAAGGTATCAGGCTTTGAACTACCACATCAGCAGTGGACTATCCCGAATAGGATTCGCACCTGGCATGGCGTCTGCCAGACCTCTCGGTCTCAGTGGGGCCTGGCATCATCATTCCCCTCAGTGGGACGGCGGGGTTCCAGCTGTCAACACTGGCCCAGCAGCTGATTTTTTAAGTGTAAACGATGCTCTGCCCTTCGATGGTTAGATGGCCTAGACATCAGTATTTGAACATAGGTCTTTTTTAAAAAAAGATTCATATTTTATTGTGTTTTACTGATGTAGATGAAATGTTAGTCTATAATGCTAGTCCATGTATGATGTGCCATAGGCTAAATCAAATAAATAAACCACTGCATCTATGGATAGAGGACTGATTTATCCACTCTAAAATAAGTGTTTAATGTGAGTATAACATGAAGCACCGATTTGGATACGCAAGCTGTATTTCTGAATTGAGCATGAAATGCAGGATTTGATCTTACGCCCCTAAAACTCCGTGAAGAACTGCTGAAATGCCTGTCACTCCCTCTCGATCTCTTGGTTCTCACCTTCTCTTGCAATTGGGCTTTTGGGCAGGTGTCCTCCTGTTTGCCGGTCTTGTCCCGCCTGCTCTTCAGCAGTGACTCAGACTTGCTGGCCGACGCCTGCTGGGCGCTCTCCTATCTGTCGGATGGACCCAACGAGAAAATCCAGGCGGTCATAGATTCAGGAGTGTGCCGGCGACTGGTGGAATTGCTAATGTAAGTGTAAAAGGGCTGAATTACGGTTTGCTTAGCTATAGCTTATTGGGTAATTGGCTAGACTCACCGATGCCACAGATAATGGTTTGCAAACTGTGTTCATTTTTGAGAAATCAGATACAGAGAGTCTGTGTGGGAATGGCCTGGGGAGACGAGGAAAAGCTGCAGAAAAGGCAGCACTGGGCTAAGAGGAGCTGTGCCCCCTGGAAGGGGGGGGGCTGGGAAATGTTTTGGGAGGGCCCTCCCCCCCGGGGGTTTTGGGACTGGAAAGCTGAAGTGGGAGAGACGGACCTCTGGCTTGCATGTTTCTTGAATAAAAGCTTAAACACTGCTAGCACATCTGGGTGTGCTTCCCTGGACTGCCTTACAAAGTTGACAACAGGCCATGTGCCTTCTTCAAGTTAAATCGGTTTCACAACAAGTGGCTCAGTGGGAAAGACGCTAAGCTTGTTGATCAGAAAGGTTGCCGGTTCGAATCCCTTGCGCCGCGTAACGGAGGGAGCTCCCGTGACTGGTCCCAGCTTCTGCCAACCTAGCAGTTTGAAAGCAGGTAAAAATGCAAGTTTTGGTGGGAAGGGAACAGCGCTCCGTGTGCCTTCTGCGTCTAGTCATCCCAGCCACATGACCACGGAGACGTCTTCGGACAGTGCTGTCTCTTCGGCTTTGAAATGGAGATGAGGACCGCCCCCTAGAGTCAGGAACCAACTAGCACGTATGTGCAAGAGGAACTTTTACCTTTCCCTTTATTTTCTGACACATTAATTGGGTGTGTAGCTGAAGTCAATCCAGTTTCCAAAAGAGGACAAATGCTAATCTGTGTCACGATACTGAGGCAGTTTCTTTTCTTTTAAAATACGGGGTAGCGTCAGCAGAGGGTTCAGCCAGTTCTAGGTGGGGAGAGGATGGTGAGAACGCGCATTGCACACAAAAGATTGCTGCAATCTGCCATCACAATAGAACAGTGTGGGTGTCCCTACCATCCTCCCACACTCCAGTGGAACAAATCGGAAGGGTGCTGAGTGAGATGTGAGCTGGAGGGGATGCGCTTAAAGTCCCAGCTTAACCCATCCTGAATCCAGTGTGTCCCAAGTAGGTGAGACTGGATCAAGCCCAGCCCATCGAAGCAGCTGGAATCCACCCAAAGGACCAGGATGGGGAAGCTGCTTTAAGGGAGCCAAGTTCTGCTGCGTGCAGGTCCAGCTTTCTGCAAGAAGTCTTTGGCTTATGACTGGTTGCTTAGCGACGGTTCAAGTTACAACTGACCCCCAAAAGGGGGCTTACAACCTGGATTCAAAGGGTTCCGTCTCCGAAGGTTTTCAAGTGAAGCTTGGACAGCTGTTGGCCCGAGTTGCTATAAGGTCTCCTACCTTGGGCAGGAGGTTGGACTAGAAGTCCCTCCAGGTGCCCTCCAGTCCCATGAATCGATTCTGACAGGCAGGGCCCCAGCCCGGTCACATGTCCAGACTCTGGGCATTCGGCAACATGGTTGCAAATATGGCGTTTGCATGTCCCATGGTCATACGACTGCATTTTATGATGGTCTTGCTGGAAATGTTTTGGCAAAACGTATCCATAGCGAACCATGGGTCGTAACTGTGGTCTCCATTATGATCTTCTGCCAAGGACCACCTGCATTCCAGAGAATCAGTATCTTACAACTATTATTTGACGTGGGAATCTTGACTGTGGTGCTCCAGGCTTTGGCCGAACCTGAACACTTTAACGAAAGCAGGGACTGGGTGTAATGCGACTTGGTCATAAGGCAGGTGCATGGCCTATGACCTTCCAGGTGTTGCTGAGCCACCTCAGCCAGCAGCCCGGAGGAGCATTTGGTGGATTGCAGCTGAATAACAGTTGAGGGTCTTCCTCGATTCTCCCACTGGCCTCTGTGGGGTTTCCTGGATTGTGTCCGGGCTTTGCACAAATAGACTTTGCTGGGATGTCTCTGGTAGCAATAGCTCTTAGACTTATATACTGCTTTATAGTGCTTTCCAGCCCTCTCTAAACGGTTTACAGAGTCAGCCTCTTGCCCCAATAATCTGGATCATTTTGGAAGAATGGAAGGCTGAATCAACCTTGAGCCCGGTGAGATCTGATCTGCCAAATTGCAGGCAGCCGGCAGTCAGCAGAAGGAGCCTGCAGTCCTGCGTTATAACCACTGCGCCGCCGAGGCTCTTTTCTCTGATGGAACGCATTATTTTGGATGAATAAGAGAGGTTACACTTCAGGAACCCTGAGTGTGTTGTTGTCTTCTTCTGCACACAGGCACAGCGATTACAAAGTGGCTTCCCCAGCTTTGAGAGCAGTTGGCAACATTGTGACGGGGGACGATATCCAAACCCAGGTGATGGGGGTGGGCGGGCCGGCCTCGTGTAACCCCTGGCAGGCTTCCCCCCCTGAGCTTGTTCCCTAAGTCTTCCTCTGAAGACTCCACCCCAAATCTGGGGAAATCAAGCTCCAGGACTTCTGCTTCCAGCCAATAATCGGACGGGGGATGGAATCTGGCCCTGATCCTGGCAATTGTTACTCAAACTATGATGTAAAGCAGAGACTGGCTTAATGTCAGGGGCAGTAATTGCTCATTGATGTGGGGAACACTAAATTTGTTTTTGTTACTGCAATTCAGGGAAGTCTAGGAATTACTTCCTTTTGTGCTATCTTCTTATTTGGGTATTTCTGTGTTTGCATCTTCTTGTTCTCCTTATAGTCCTAGTAGCAAGTCAACCCTTCAGAGAAGGGCTTAGGAGAACAAGTGGATGTTTGGGTCTGTCATGAAAATTACCAGACACAGTTGCCTTGACCCTCCCCAGATGTCAGTCCTCCCTATTAATGTGGGTCCTTTGAAAGGTTTCCAATCTTAAAGCTCAAGCAGTTTGGACCCTGACTGGCTGGTAGCTGATTTTTGAGCCTGAGTCCACCTTTTTGGTCACTTCCTCTCTACTTAGCGAGGCCCCCGTGGCTTTCCAGGGTCATCTCAAATCTTCTGATCATAGCCCCACTGTATCTAGCTTAAGTCTCAGTTGGTTCACCTGCACATGTTTAAAATAACTTTGGGCACTAGTTTGGAAGTTTCCCAGCCTTCCTGGAAGGATTCACAGTATCAAGTTACATCCTGCAATTAAGACATCTCAGCCCTTGCAAGTTGCCTGGGGAATCCTGGGTATTGAAATCCACACACTGCAAGCTGCCAAGAGTGAGAAAAACACTGGGCCAGAGACAAGGGGGCGCTTGTGGCAGCCAGTAAAGTTTAGGGCTGTTAAGCAAATCTGGGATGTGGAGAGTGGAGCTTCTCAGAGAAATACCCCATTCCCCCAGACACCCCCGGAGGTCCCTGAGCTTCTTCTCTCTGTTCCCAGCCCACCGCCAATCTTCTGCCTGTTTTCTGGGGTGGGATTCTTGTAAGTAAAATCGATGCCAGCAGCTGCTACTTTGCTTTTCCACTTCCCTCTTTATCTATGTTTTAAAAGTATTTTTAATTAAAAGATATTAGTGGCACTACCGTAACACGATGGTGCCAAACAAATTAGGGGGTCCAGAAATACGTGAAAACCCACCAAGAAATCCAAAGAGAACTGTACCTGCCCCCTTTATGGCGGCTTATTGCCCAAAAGGGTAACTCAAGCTCATTTGGTCCCGTAACCAAAGGACCCCGACTGATGGGAACCCAGGTAAGCAGCTTCACCCAGTCATACGTGTCCTTCAGAGGGTACCTCACGATCAAGCCCTGGTCTGGTTTGGGAAGGTAGTGTCCAAAATGTCCTCCTGTTTGAATCTCCCTGCTGTTTTCTTTAGAGTAATGAAGGAGGCCGGCTGAACTTGAGCTCCGGTTCAGCATTCTGGTATCTGTCACCGAGTTATGATCCTCTCTGCTGTTGCACTGTAATATCTCAATAGGGCTGTTTCCTATGAGATGGGTGTGATGGATGGACGGATGATCTTGGAGGACGCAGGGGAAAAGGTGGTGCCTACAGGACGAGAGCAGAGTCAGCCCCCAGGGGCTTAGCAGCCAGAGGAAGAAACTTAGGAAGGGCCCTGACGCATCAACGGGTTAAAAGCGGTGGTGGACTTGCCAGATTCTATTAATGTAGCCTTACAGTAAAGTACCGGTAGAATGAGCTCATGTTTCCTGTCTGGTCTATCCAGCAGGAGGGCTGACATCAGTCTTGCTTCCGCCTGGCCCCTCTTGATCCACTAGGGTGGGTCCTTCCTAAATTCCTTCCTCTGACTGCCACCCTCTCTTGCCTGACTGTCTCCTAGGGCAGAGGTGTCCAAACTTGGCAACTTTAAGACTTGTGGATTTCAGTTCCCAGAATTCCTCAGCCGGCAAAGCTGGGAATTATAGACTTCAGTTCTGGGAATTGGGAGTCCACAAGTTTTAAAGTTGCCAAGTTTGGACACACCTGTCCTAGGGAGCATCTCTTCCCCTCTTCCCCCGAGATCATCCTGTTGCATGGAGGTGGGCAGAAGTCTTGAAACCGGGCGCTGACTTGCTTTTCCTTCCTAGGTGATCCTAAATTGCTCAGCTTTGCCTTGTCTCCTTCATCTGCTTAGCAGCCCCAAAGAGTCCATCCGGAAGGAAGCTTGCTGGACCATCTCCAATGTGACAGCAGGGAACAGAGCTCAGATACAGGTAACGAGCCCACGGAAGCAGCACCCCCGAGGCTTAAATTACGGGGTGCTTTTGGGATTCTGACACCTTTTTAACGTGGATTCTCCCCCGCCCCCCTCCAAGGGTTTGATCTTACACGTAGAAACATTCAGCTGGAGTTTCTATGTTTCTGACTAGTTTTCCAGCCATGCCAGGAACACCAACTCTCTTGCATGTCTTTGTGTCACTTGCAAAAAGACAAACCTTATCTAGCAGTCCTTCACTTAATGGGGTGATTGTATTTCAGCCTTCACCAGTTGGGTAACCTTCCCGATAGCTCGGTTGAATCTCAGAATTCTCAGCAATGCCAGGCTTGTTGGAGAATTCTGGGGGTTGATGACCATCCACCTGGAAGTCTATCCAGCTCAGGAAAGTCTTCTTTAACGCTGCCCAGGCCTGCTTATATTCCTCCAAGGGGGTAGAAGAAGATTATGCAGTAAGCTCTTTAATAATCATATTGAGAAATTGAGAGAAATATACTGCTTTTAGCCTCCGATCCAGCCACCAATATTTATTTATATTTATATTTATACCCCCCTCATTTCCCTGGTCAATATACTGGTATAGTCCCTTTTCCAGTATTTTTGAAACAGTATTAAGCAGACCCCACAGTCATTAAGCAAACCCATTCATCTGAATGGACAAGGTTTTTTTTTTTGGCTAGAAACCAGCAAAAAACATAGTGAATCACAGTCACTTGCCTGTGGAATGCCACCACTGGTCATGAAGCTGACTTGCAAGGGGGTGGTGTAGCCTATAACAATGGCCAGGACCACTTTATGGGCCATAAGGCACCTGTGCGGTGGCTGTCATAACTTCCAGCGGTCCTAAAACAACTGGTTGTTAAGTGAGGACTGCCTGTACTGCAGCTCTGTCCTCGCCTGTTGGTTTCCTCTGCTTGGAGGTGAGCGGGGTTGGGCCCAATGCTCAGCCTCTGGCTAACCCTGTGCTGCCTCTGGCCCTGCAGGCGGTCATAGACGCAAACATCTTTCCAGTGTTAATTGAGATCCTGCAGAAGGCGGAATTCCGCACCAGGAAAGAAGCAGCCTGGGCCATCACCAACGCCACCTCAGGAGGGACGCCGGAGCAGATCAAGTAAGGCCTGACTTTCTCTTTCGAGCCGGGTTTTTTGGGCTCGTAATTGTGTTTCTCTCGTACAGTAACAGGTGTGTGAGAACAAAAAAACTTGAAAGAAGCCCTGGAGTTCATGGGGGTAACCTTCGCCAACTGAATGTTCTTGGCCCAAACAAGAACAGTTTGAAGTTGAAGACACCCGTGCAAACTAGGTTACTTCCTTATATCCGCCCCTCCACCAATCAGTGTCTATCCTGAGCACCATGTGACTGCATTATTTCCATGCAGTTAGTACCAGAAGTAACAGATCAGATGTCCGCTGTGGCTTGTTGCTTTATTGCTGCGTTCGTGTCGAGCGACAAAACGGAGTCCGACAACTCTGTTTCCAATTTTTAAATTTAAATTATTTTTTCCCCCTAAACAAGAATTGGATACCCGGATAAAACCTTAGCTGTTCATCTAAGGAGCTTCCAATCATTAATTTTTATTTTTCATTAAATTTGTTTGATGCTCATCTTGTCACAAGGCACCTCTGGGCAGGTGACAGCATCACAGTTGTGAATAAGGGATGAGAAACATAAAAGGTAAGAAGTTCTGCCTCAGCTGAGAAAGTCGTGTTCTTGAGGTGAACCAAGGAATAAGTAAGAAGACACGTGGTTTCCTCCACCGATATCATTTCCCCTCTATAACTGACGGAGGATTTGGTTTTGATGAGGCAACAGCTGGCTGGCCTCGTGGGCCACCGCGTTAGTGCGGCCACTGACGGACAGGCCTATGGAGAGGCAGCATCAAGATCATGAGAAGTGATAGTAGTACCACATTATAATGCGCTAATGAGGCCACGCTTGGAATGCTGCACCCAGTTCTGGTCACCAAGAGACAAAATAAGATGCTGAGACCCTAGAAAGGGTGCAGAGAAGAGCCACCAAGTTGATAAAGGTCTGAACTGTAGCACGAACGGTTACGAGAACTAGGTATGTCTAGTCTAACAGAGGGAAGAATAAAGGGGGACATGATAGCCGTCTTCCGTACTTGAGGGGCTGTCACAGAGAAGAGGGGCTTGACTCGGAGCAGAGGTCTCCAAACTTGGCAACTTTTAAGACTTGTGGACTTCAACTCCCAGAATTCCTCAGCCAGCTAAGCTGGGAATTGAAGTCCAAGTTTGGAGACCTCTGACTTAGAGTATTCTCCAAAGCACCAGAGGTCAGGACAAGAAGCAATGGGCGGATGCTTGTTAAAGAGAGATCCTACCTAGAATTAAAATGAAATTTTCTGACATTAGTAACAATTAATTAATGGAACAGCTGGCCTACCACAGTTGTGGCTGCTCCATTGGTGGAGATTGTTCAAGGAAAGATTTGGCCAAGCGTTTGTCTGGGATGATATAAGGTCTGCTGCCTTGGGTGAGGGGGTTGGACTGGAAGACCGGCGATGTCCCTTCCCACCCTAGGATTCTGCGTCATGCGCTTCATAGCATGTGGATTTTATTCTTCTTGCTGTTCTAATACACGGCAGCAGCTGATGGTTTATCCTTCTTTATTACACAGTTATGTGCTGATCATAAACAACAGCTCTGCGATTGGGAAGAGAGGCAAATAGTAAAACCTAAAATAAATTATATGCATCCTAATACTTTATTTTCCTCTTATAGCTTGCTGAGTATAAGAATCTTAGCTTGAATTTCCGAAGGGGAACCGGGGAAGAGGTTCTTCTTGGCAAGCAAATTAATCTCCAAGAGTGTTCAGTTGTAATCTTATGGGCTGTTTTGCCTCATTTCCAGATACCTGGTAAACCTGGGCTGCATTAAACCCCTGTGTGACCTCTTGACCGTCATGGACTCGAAGATCGTCCAGGTGGCCCTGAATGGCCTGGAGAACATCCTGCGGCTGGGAGAGCAGGAGGCCAAGCAGAGCGGCACCGGCCTCAACCCCTACTGCAGCCTCATCGAGGAAGCCTACGGTGAGGGCCGGGTCTTGAACAGGTGCTGTGGCTGTTGAGGCTCCCTTTGCGCAATTCCTTCCCAGTGGGGCATCCCTGAGGCCCTGACGTCTTTCCCGCATCAAGCTAAAACATTTTAATTTTTCATATCGCTTGTATTTAAAAAACAACAACTTGGCTGTGTGTTACTGGGTGGCACAGAGGACTAGTAATTTACCTGCTTCTCTTCTGTCTCTGCCCCAATGTTCTCAACTCTCAGTGTTTAGAGAGGATCATCTACCCCCTTACTCTGGTGGTCCAGCTTGGTGGACCGGTAAGAGGAGGAGATGGCAGGCCTGTGAACGCGCACAACTTCAGTGGCACCAATGGGTGCGCATGGCCTGCCCCTCATGCAAATGCTTTGCGCGCTCGTGCAAGTGCCCGCCGCTCATGCAAACACCCGCTACTCATGTGGATGGAGCTTTGTGTGTGAGGAAGTGGAGGTGTGCATGTGTGCAGGTTCGCCTGCGCCTTGCTTGTCCCAGTTCCGAACTGGCCGCAGCCTGGTAGTGGGCCACGGCTGGGGGTTGGGGACCCCTGCCTTATGCCACTGCGCCAGTTCTAGCCCAAAGACCTGCAAATAGGCTGACGTGGACTCCCAGCGTCCCCCACCACGGCTGAGAATTAGGCGTTTCGGGCCCCTGTGTTTGGGAGAGGCCGCCTTTCTGGGATTCGGAGACAAGGGGCAAAAAGGAACTTGGGGCAGAAAGGTTGCAACTCCTAAAACTAAATGCGATGAGCCCAGGCAAAGGCCGCTCTACTTTAAGCAGCCCTGGGTGGCCCATTCACACCTGCCGTCTTCTCCAGAGTGCAGCCTTGCCGGATGGGGCGGATGGGGAAATGTTACCCCCGCCCCCTCCCTTCCTGAGTTGTAGTACCCAAATGTTTCCACAGACAAAATTGTACGAGTAGTCAAGATGGTTGTGAGCCCGGGGCTTATAGATAGGTACGATCAGAATTGGGACGGGAACGTCCGTTGCTAAGCAGGGTGGCCACCCGATTTCACAACCTTTTTTTTTTGTCCTGATTGGCATGCGGACCTGGCTTTCCCCGTTGGCTTTGTGGGAAGCTGGCTGTGGAGGTTACGCACGGCAGCGGCCTGACCTGGGGGCCCCGGCAGCCCTGGTCAGCACCCACCGGGGGCCAAGTGCCTGGCCTGGCGCCCTGTGGCCCCAGGGACCCTGCAGGCCTTGGACGCGTGAGGCCTTTTTCTCAGTCACTGACCACTGAGGGCTGAGTTGTGTCAGCCTCCTGAGCTTCGGCGGGGAATTCCTTGTAAACGATGTCTTTCTCCTTCAGGCCTGGACAAAATCGAGTTCCTGCAGAGCCACGAGAACCAAGAGATCTACCAGAAGGCCTTCGACCTGTACGAGCACTATTTTGGCATTGAGGACGACGACTCTACGCTGGCCCCGCAAGTGGACGAAGCTCAGCAGCAGTTCATCTTCCAGCAGCCCGAGGCCCCCATGGAAGGCTTCCAGCTATAACCGGCGGGCGGAGCCGAGGGGGAGAAGACCCTCCCTGGGATGGAAAGCCAGCTGCCGAGAGCCTTCCCGCCCCCAGCCCCGTCTCCTCCTCTGCCACGCGGAAGGCGGCCCTGCCTGCTCCACCCGTTGCCCAGCCGCTTTCTCCTTCGCGACGCGCAGCAGCCGTGGACACTTCCCTGCAGAGGAGACACACTTACACACGATTTCTCTTCCCGTTTTTATTTTTGTGCTGCACGAGTGTGTCCAAAAAGCAGGTGCTGAAGTGGATGGAGGAGGGAGGCGTCAATGCCTTTCAGTTTGTGGGTTTCCTCCAGGGGTTTTTTGTCCCCCTTTTTCTTTTGTGGTGTATTTCTTTCTTTCTCCTCAGATGAGATTTTTCACTTGGGTATTTGAGAGATGACTCCCCCCCCACCACCACCACCTCTACTGGGAGAAGGCAAGATAATCTGAATTGTAACTAAGGAATCTAATCCGGACGCTTGGATTCAGCTATTTAAAATAATTTGCACATGTTAATTTTTATTAGAGACTTATCTTAATTTGCCAAATGCACCACTTTGGCCCACACAGGGTCTCTTTTTTGGGGAGGGGGGAATCCTCTTGCCAAACAGCACCTTTTTGAGGGAATTGGGCCAAGTTGCTGCTGTTTTTGTCCCTCTCCTCTATTTACATATATCTAAAAGAAAGAGAGAAACTCTGCCCTGGGATGAGGCTGGATTGGACTGTCCCATCAGGCTTTGGGAAGGCTCCCCCCGTCGGGTGGGGAGAGGATTTTTAAAAGCAATTTCAAGATCCAGCAGAGCAGCCGCTCCTGACGCTCCAGTCTTAAGGGGAAGGCACAGAAAAAAAGAGAACTCAAAAAGCACAGCTGCCTTTTTAGGTGGACTTAACCTTTGCTACTGACTGAAGTGGTGAACTGGGAGAAGTAACCCCCCCTCTTGCATCTTTACTTGAAGAAACAAAATTTGCAAAACTCCTCGGAGCCTTTTGGTTTGCGCCATTTTATTCTGAATTTTTTTTCTTCCTCTTGGACCACTGGGGTGGGGGGCG
>JANHGC010002047.1:15402-25661 GCA_027560395.1 Boaedon fuliginosus
TGCTTATCAGAGCTTTACAACACTCCCCAAGCAGTTACAGAGTCTGCTTATTGCCCCCAACAATCTGGGTCCTCATTAAATTAAGCACTGGGGATAGGTATGTGAAAATATAGTTAAGCAAAATGACTGAATTTTATCAGCTGTTTGCATTCTAAAGTTAAGAAATTCATTTTCAGGATTCATCTAAAGGCTGCTCATTAAGATAGTTAATAATGGCAGAAAGATTATACACTTGTGGGCCTATCATTTCTAGAAAGGTCCTTGTCATATTTGTATGTATAAATAATTTTATTTAGAGGGCGTTTGACCAATGCATTTGACCAATGTCATTGTAAAGATCTATACAGGGATGGTAATACAAGAATAAGCCATTTATTAACAACACCGTGAACTTGGCCTGAAACCAGGTTTGTAACTAATACAGTTAGTTCAGAAGAAGTGTTACATGTTCAGATTTCCCAGCCTCCGGATGGTCACATGCTGCACCGATTTAAATTTCCAAGTCATCTTCAAAGGCAAATGTACATGAAGTACATTATAATTGTTTTGTTTGGCTGAAAATGATTCCTACTGTTGAACTTTTTGCATGTTTAAAATAAAACTCTGTTTTATTTTAAAGCAGTGTGTTTGGAGGAAGGGGGATTCCTGCTGGGGGAAGGGGGATTCCTGCCGTAGGTTAAAGTGATATTCAAAACAAATTTAGCATTTTTAAGGAAACAGCATGATTTTATGGTGTAGTTGAATGCAAAGGAGAAGTATTTTCCACAATTATGAGTTTCACTAATGACTTTTTTTTAGTCATATTTGTAGTTAAAATAACGAAAGGCTGTGTCCTGAAAGAATGGCTTGCTTTGCCTGCAAATAACAACATGACAGATTGCTTCTAGTTTGCAGTGTGATTAATACATTTGTAAAATAACTGGGAATTTTAAGGAATTGTAAAAACTACAGCCCCAAATTTGATGCTCTTCAAGTGTGACAAAGTACTTCATGTTTGTTTTTGCTGAAACAAAATAAGGCAGCTTTCACTTTGGAAAGTTTTGCGTACCGCACTGTAGATTTCAGATATAAAGTTGACAGTGGGAAAAAGATGTACAAGCTGGTTTGTGGTTAATGATATACTTGATAAAAAAGGAGAGAGCGCGAGAGAAAGAAAGTGCCTCGCAGTCAGATACATTGTGCCTGGATTTGTTTCTCTGATATAAAACTTGCAGGTGTATTTGATTATTGTTAGGATAAGCTGGTGAGTTTATATATGCTGAAAACCTGAGTGTTTTTGGTATTCTAAATATTTAGGAGTAAATTATGATTCTTATGGAACAGGTACTGCCTTTCCCCATAGCTGAGTTATAAGGCAAATGTATGTGTAATTCTTTTCTCCTCAGCTGTGTAAAATAACAAAAACAATCCTGCCATTAAAAACTGCATCCATCAGAAGTTTGTCTTATTGATCCCCTAGATGTTCAAGGCTTTTTACAAACAGTATTCATCTGGAACATAAATTCATTATTCGATAACTTCTAATACTTGTTATAATCTAGTGGTCACATTGAGGAATTTTGAAGTGAACTGAAATTGCAAAATGGTTGCAGGGAGGCATTGCCTATTCATAATGTGGAGGCCACGGAGGTCATAATGGGATACAAAGCATTGATTTATAGAATATTCCTGCCACTTCTTTTCTGCTGTTCTTGTTTGTTCTTGCCCTTTTTCAGAGGAAGAGGGTATAATAAAAAGAAATACTAAGTTACAGCCATACCATAAAACCTATGTGGGTCCATGAAGGGACTGGAGATGTTTCTGGAAATAAATATGATGTTGGAGGCTAGCACTTCACTTTGCACCCTGGCAACCTCTTTTATACTTCAAATAAATATACGCACATACCCATTATACTATGATAGTGTGATGCAAGGTGTACAGTATGAGTGAGAAGTTACAGTTTTGGTTAATCAAGGCTTTCGCAGAGTACTTTTGAATAAGATAACAAATAGACTAGATAATGAATTTAAGTTATACTCAGACTGAATGCAGCATCAAAACTGATTAGTAGTATGCTCTTATAACTGGTGTAGAACACTGCATTCAGAGAAGAGTATAACTTAAATGGTATATTTTAGCCGGTATGCCACAAGCAGAACCAAAACCCAATTTACTAAACTTTTCCTTGCACTTTTGTATGCAAGCTAAGCATTGCCTGCATCTTGCTAACCAGAAAGTTTGTGTGCAGTGTACCTGGTTATTTATTTAGAAAGTCTGATAGAGGCTGTATCTGTGAGTCTATTGATGCCATTGGAAATGTTCGAATTTTTAACAGTAAATATGTCTAACCTGCTCCAACTTTGAGCCTTGTGTGTGTATGTATGTATGTGTGTGCATATGCGTGTGTGCATGTGCCTTTGAGTTAGTATTGACTTCTTGTGACTTCTTGGACAAGTCTCTGCAGTTTTCTTGCCAAGATTTCAGAAGTGACTTGCGATTGCCTCCTTCCTAGGGTTGAGAGAGCTTCCCAAGGTCACCCAAATGCCTATATGCTTAGAGAACTAGAACTTCTGGTCTCCCATTTTCTAGTCTGGTGTCTTAGCCAGTGCAACCCACTGGCTCTCTAGCATGTTTATTTTTCCTTTTGATCATGTCCAATTCTTGGAAACTGCACGGACAAATCCTTACAGTTTTCATGGCAAGATTTTTCAGAAAGCGGTTTGCTATGGGTTCAAGATCACCCAGCTGGCTTTGTGACTAAAGTGGACTAGAATTCATGATCCCCTGATTTCTAGCTTGATGCCTTAATCACTAAACCAAACTGAAGAACCCTTTGGAACTGATGAATTAACGTTGGGCTAATCTCATTCTCTCAGCCCTACTTGTCTCTAGAGTGATAGTTGTGGGAATTAAAATAAAAGAGGAAACAATGTCTTAAGCTCCTGGAGTAAAAGCAAGATATAAATGTCTGTAATCCATAAGTAGTTGTCCAATATATTTGAGAAGGCATATATTGAGAAAAAGCAGTCTGTAGCTATTCATTTAGGGATACCAAATAGGCAGTTATTACTGGCGAATGATGTTTAAGGCAATAGCCCCCATATCTTTCTCAGGCTTGATGTTTGAAAAAAAGACATGTATTATTGACCCGAGTGACAAGAAGCTGAATGACCGTTAGTACGTTTTAGAGCATTTATTTGCCAATCTGGAATGTAACAGGCCAGGGTAAACTGATTCAACATATGTATGAACTTAGTTATCTAAATTGACCTTGAGGCAGTCATTATCTCTCAGCCCAACTCGCCTCACAGGATTGTTGTGAGGAAAATAGGAGGAGGAAGGATATATTCATCATTTTGAGTTATTTATAAGAATAATAAAAGCGAGAGATAAATAAATTAAGCGAATGATAAGACAAATGTTCAAGTAAATATGCTGGATGGAAGGTGCTTAGCCATGTATGACAGTGAACACAACCCAGTTGAGTCAACCTTGCAAGCCCTTAAGTGACAAACACTATTTGCACAGAAGACAGTACTTTTGCTATGTACACATCGATGTCCTCTATGTACACATATCAATAATTTCCGTATTTCACTGTACTCAGTTTTGTTGTTGCATTAGTGAGTTTGATGTTATCGGTCACGGGAAACGGAAAGCTGCCAATAACTAGAGAGTGTGGTTTTCAGTCCTAAAGGCAGGGGTTCTCGAGCTTTGTGGTATTGTCGCTCACCAAAATAATATATCCGTGTGGTTCCTAAACAGCGCTATGGATAACAACAAAAGCAAAAGATACTGCACTAATAGCTGTTGAAAGAATGGTGGGGGGGCTTTCTGCTCTGCATTCTAGAAGCTCATTTGGCTGCCTCTGTTTTCCCTGATCAGCTGGTTAGGATGGTGGGATTTGAGCTCTTCCCTGGCCTTTGGAAGCAAGATTGGGAGGGATGTTGTTGTGGAAGTCTCTGAGGCATGGCGGCTGAGAAACGGTGCACTTATGCGCGTGTGCCTCATTGAGTGAAGATGTCCTGAGGGGCTGTTGGCTCAGCTTTCCTTCCACCAAGTTTCTGCTTGGCAACTTTGAGGTTATTGTGCCAAGAGGTAGGGAGGGGAAGGCAGGAAGATGGAGCAAGCATCGTGAAGAGAAAGAGTTGAAGGAGGGAGGGAGAGAGAGAGAGAAGTCAAAAGAAAAAGGGGGAAAGGCCACTCTGGAAAGTGAGAATTCACCACTTGCTAACCTATGGGGATTTCTTGCTATCTAGATCCCCTAGTGACTAGTCAGTCCTTCTGCTAGTTTCAGCCCTGATGACCAATTGCTTGGCAATCCTACTGGTATAAAATGGATTTTAGAATAGCCCTTCTAGTCCACAGAAGCAAGCTAAGGGGTATATATGTGTGAAGGTGCTTCTGGAAGCTGGATTTGGTTGCCGTTTGCCATGGGAGAAAGGTAGCTGTCAGGTTTTGGTTCATCCAAGGCACTTGAAGAACGTGACCACTTACATGGCCAGCAGAGAGACACGGCAGAGAGAGCAGTGCCAGACTAGACAGCCGCAGAGATGACATTGAAGAAACAATAGCGACAGCTGCAAAAATACAACAAGAGTCCAGCATTCTGGTTAAAGTCTGTTTTCTGACCTTATCGTAAAGGGCTGCTGAGGAAGAGCTTGAAATGTTGTGGCAGGAAAGGAAGATGGGACTTCTGAAACGTTGGATATCTGGCTCTCTAGTAAAATGGAGACCGAAGAGCAAGTGGCTCTGTAGCAAATGCTTCCAGATATCCTTTTATTAGCAGCAGTAGCTGCCATGCAGTAGTGGTAGAAATAGCCAAATGAACATGCCATTTTTACCAGTCGTTATTCATAGTGATGTGTTTGGCGCCACGGTTCTTGTCAGAGGTGCCTTTGAAAAAGCACGTTGCCTGGGCCCTAGTCTGTGCTTCTGTAGCCTGTCACCTGCCATCCTTTCTGTGTTCTCCACAAGTTAAAACTCCTGTGCTCCCAGCTCGCTCATCCTTGACCCTTCAGGCCACCCAGAAATGTTGCTATAACAGCCAAGGGTATTGTGGCCCGTTGTTCTCAGCATGAAACTGAGTGGAATTGTGACCCACCTTAAATGGATTTTTAATGGTACCAGAAAAAAAGGGAATAAAAGTACAGTAATAGCAGTACGTGGCTTTTCCTAACAGGCTGGTGTAGTTGAGTTTTCACTCTTCTCACGCTGCTCTGTTGTTTATAAAAGGGAATTTTTGGATCCAAAGCATTGTACCACCCCCACCCCCTATCCATTCGGATGAATTAAGGGGTCAGACTGTGCATTCTTTCATGTGAGCAAAATAAGTTTGTCGTTTTGGATGGGATTTAATCTTTGCAAAAATCACAGATATAGAGGCATTTCTTGGTCATTCCAGGAACAAAATATAAATCCTGGAATGAATCCTTAGGATTTCCTAAGCTGTAGATAGGAGACTCGAGATAGGAAGGATATACTGACAAATATAGGCATTTAAGGATTATGGGGATTGGAGTTCAGTGTGTCTGGAGAACAAACTTGCCCGGCTGGCTATAACTTATCCAGTTTGTATAAGAAGTTATCCTGCTAATGTTGGCTGGTACTGTCATGGCAGTAACTTGTCAGCAACCTGACCTGATACAATAGTGAAAGCTAAGCAGCATTGCATTTCATATTGATCTGGTTGGAAGCTGATACGCAGATATTTAGACAAAATATTTAGACAGGCTTATTGATAAGTTGATGATGTTTGAATATGGCACTTTAATGTTATTTGGGGTATAAAAGGTAGGCAAGGGTTAATTTAATATTCCAAAAAGTAATTCTCAGCAGATACTATGAGTGTAAATGCAACATTGGATGCAAGTATTTCTTTAAGATCAAAGCAGCTCTTTGTGTCTGTTTAGTTGGGGAAAGAAGTTTAACATTTCCCCAGGGTGCCATATCTTTTAAAATTGCTTCATGGTCTACAGTACTATTTTTAGGAGGGCATAATAAGCATAATGTCTATTTCCTTATCATTGATGGGTAAATTTCATATAGGGCAGTGATTTTAAATTTGAAAAGAAATGGCATTCCGAATCTATTTACCTCACCTCTTACAATCGCTTCTTTGAAAAAAAGAATTGCAACATAAAATTTATGATTTGTCAAGAAGAAGAATGCAAAAATGCCTATTTAACATGACTATATTATTCCAAGGCACCGGCTGGATTTGCCTCTGTTTTTCATGATAAATAACACACGCTAGAAGATTTTAGGCTTATTTGCTCAATCTTCTTTCCTCTTTGGGAAATGTATTTATTCATTATACAATATTTATATGCTGCCCGTACTTACTTATATTTGAGTAACTCAAAATAATAAAAAACTTCACTAACACAATGTCAATAAAAATTAACTGTAGGAATTAAATTTTCAATCCTGCTTTGGATGATTTAGCATTACGCATGAATTAAACCATTCATCCCAACTACCTTTGCTTCAGTGATGCCAATGTGATACCCTTTGCTTGAAAGCCTGTGGTAGATTCTCAGTCATCCAGGGGTCACGGTTGTCCCAGAGATGCTTTTTTCGAGAGGCAACTGGACTTTTGTTTTTTTTTTCTTTGAAGATGTTTCGCTTCTCATCCAAGAAGCTTCTTCAGATCTGGCTGGATGGTGGAGAATGGAAGGATTTATGGTCCTTGCAGACAAACCCTTCCATTCCCCACCATCCAGTCATGTTGGAAAATATTATTAGGAACTGATCAATGATAAAATGATGGGACTTCAAAGACCTTGTGATAAAGTATGTAGAATTATTTATTTACAGAAAATAATAAATTAAAATAATAAATGCTATCTGACTATAGTCCTATTATACATATAAAGCATACAAATACTGGCCTATGGCCTATAAGCAATTAACTCAGTAATAATAGCTGTTATCATCTACAAACACCTCAGTGTATGTGACAAGACTCCCTCAGTCTTAGTTTAGTCAGCCCAGTATTCTCTTTAATGTCCCCACAGAGAAAAGGTGCTTGGGAACACTCTTTTATACCCTTCTGGTGGCTCCACCTTATCCAATCAGGGATAGCCACATCTCTCCATCCAATGAGAGCTGAACATGTTTCTAACTGCTCATTTTTTATATATATATGAGCCTAATACAGCAATATCCTGACAAGTCAGAACTGGAGAAGCTTCTTGGATGGGAAGCGAAACATCTTCAAAGAAAAACCAGAAAAGTCCAGTTGCCTCTTGAAAAAAAAAGCACCCTTGGGACAACTATGACCTGGATGACTGAGAATCTCCAAAAACATAACTGCTGATATTTCTGTTTTCCTGTTACAGGTTGTCCTCTCAACCATTCATTTAGTGATGCTTTGACGTTACAATGGCACTGAAAAAAGTGACTTATGACTGATTTTGACACAACTTTTTCAACATTCCTCAATTTGGATGATTGGCAGCCGCCACGTATTTATGATGGTTGCTGTGTCTCGGGGTCCTGTGAACCCCTTTTGCAACCTTCTGACAAGCAAAGTCAAGGGGGAAGCCAGGTTCACTTAACAACCCTGTTACTAATTTATCAACTGCAGTGATTCACTTAACAACTGTGGCAAGAATGATTGTCAATGGGACAATGGGACAAGTGTCTTACCTTAACTAAGCAACAGAAATCTTGGTCTCAATTGTGGTCATAAGTCAAGAACTACTTCTACAGATCTTCCTGCCCTTCTGAAACCTTAGTGGACGATATCCTTCCTAGTCTGAAAACCCAATAGGAGGGATTTCAAATGTTTCTTCCCTTAGGACTTCAATTAAAGGGAACCTGTAGATCTCCAAACAAATGACCATTCAGTGAAATACAAGACAGATACACCCCAAGGCCATCCTTTAATGAAATGAGTGGAATAGATCAATCCTCAACTCAGGGGCATCTTACTGAAATATATTCTTCTTGGGAAAAAAATGAGAGGCTTTGCTCTTTTTTCAAACTGAATGAAAACCAATGAGAAGGGAGAAAGAATAAGCTTTTTGCATCTCTCTAACACAAAGCTTTCAAAGAGAGCACTATCGTTGTAAACTGCAAATGGGCCACTAATTGAGAAAACACATTGAGAATTTGTGAGGGAGTCATGAGTCATACATAACACTGAGGTATAATGTGGTTGGTACACATAACGTTTTGTGTGAACCTACATATCAGGAGTTAGTGTGATGATTTCTCAACAAAGCTGGGTTAAAAGAACTGGCTTTGGGGATGTAAGGGAACATAGACATTACTTTTTTCTTGTTCCTAGTCAAAAACCCAGAAGGATAGATTTTACACTACTTGCCATTTCCCAATGGTTTTCAAAGACACCTCAGCATTGCAGTAACCTAACTTGAGCAATGCTCAAGTGATCTCAATGGTGAAGGAGCTTCAGTTAATGACAGTTATACATTTTTATATAGGGCTGAGATTTTGTGGGGAAGTAAATTAGGACTGCAATAGGTAAAATTTATTTATTTATTTATTTATTAATAAATACATATTTATTTATTTATTTATTAATAAATAAATCCCGAAGGACTCTGGGCGGCTTACAGCATGGATAGCAATAGCACTCAGATGTTATATACTGTTTATCAGAGCTTTGCAACACTCCCCAAGAAGTTACAGAGTTGGCTTATTGCCTCCAACAATCTGGGTCCTCAAAATCACAGGCAACTTATAAAGCCTCGGTTTATTTGTGTCCAAGTACAGCACAAAACCTGTTCCAATAACCCATTATGCTGTACTATATTATCATGATATTAGGATTTTAGATGGAATGTATTACTATTTTAATGGAATGTATTATTATTGTTGAAACAATAGTGTGGATGAACTATGGAGCATCCTAGATGAAGCTGATTCTATTAAATCTGTTAAGAGTTCCTGAATTGTCATTGTCATTTGTCATTGTCTATTATTTTGACTTCCAATCTATCCTTGTTGAAAACAGACATTGTAAGAGAACCCTGTTAATCTGTCATGGCCAAAAATCAGATGCATAGATGATCTGGGTGGACGTAGTGTTTACACTGGGAGGATGTGTGAAGGGGGAAGAAGGGAAGACTGGTGATTACACAGATGCAGTTTAAAGTACTTTATCAATTCACAGATACAATGTGTTAAAAACGTTTTCTGTTTGCTGAAACTTTTCTTATGCACAATTTAAAGTGTTGGTGTCAGCTGTTTAAAAACCTAAATGACTTAAACCTGAATACCTGAAAAGGTACCAGCACAATATTAATTTGGCCATTATAACCAATAAAATTAAAATATCTCATTTTCTTTACATTTGTTAGGAATATAAAATATGGAAATAGCTGGAAGCCAATTCTTTGGAGAAACTGATTGTTACTTTAACAACACAAGTCAAGTGGTTCAATAAACAAGATTACATGGGAGATTATTATTATTTTTTTAATGAGTATCAGAAAAATGAATTATATTTCTTTGGGTCTTTCAGCATGGGATCAGTTACTTCAGGGAGCTCTGTTGTGCCACAGTAAAGACTAAACTGGATCAAGGACATCCACCAATGCTGTGGTCATACCACTAGATCAGGAGTCCCTAACCCCAGGGCTGCAGACCCCTACCAAGCCATGGCCAATTGGAAACCAGGCCGCCAAAGTGGCTGGTGAGCTTGTGAAGCTTCATTTGGGCATGCACAGAATTTAGGTTGCATGTGTGAAACCATTCCCCCACACACACCCGCTGCTGCCAAAACCACTGAAGCCACTACCACTGCCACCACCGGTCCATGGAACCAAAAAGATTGGGGACTCTTGCACTGGATCATCTGGTCTTGTAGCAATAAAGGTGAAGTTCAGCCACATCTAAAACACTGAAGAATTTGATTGGAAATGTAGAATCACACTCTTAATTTTATCCATTCTATCAATAGAATTTGGATGCTTGGGATGGAGATTAACATCATTTTTCCAAGACTTTACTCTCCCCTTTTCTTGTTTGGTTGTTTGTTTCCTTTCCCCTTCATGGTTGCTTTTGCAGGAATTGGCAATGAAATTACCATATTTTTCGGAGTATAAGATGCACCAGAGTATAAGTCGCATGTTAGTTTTTGGGGACCAAAACAAGAAAAAAAATATTGGTGATTCACTTGTTTACATTCATGCTCTCATTTGTGCCATACTCTCTCTCTCTCTCTCTCTCTCTGTCTCTTTCTGTCTATCACTCACTCTTTTTCTCTGTCCCTGTGTCTGTCTGTCTGTCTCTCTCTCTCTGTGTCT